>JAPKLW010001621.1:16871-89140 GCA_026898455.1 Plectranthus barbatus | reverse complement strand
CAGAGGAGGGATCATGTAAAAAAAAATCCTCATGTGAGAAAAAAGAATGAATCATGTCCATCAGATCTAAAAAAATCAATGGTTGATATTGAATCAAGCAACAACTAAAATGCAATTAAGCAACAAAATAATCAAGCAACAACTAAAGCACAATCAAGCAACATTGCAATCAAGTAACGACCTGAATACAATCAAGCAATGTCGTGAATGCAATCAAGCATCTTTCTCACTTTCTCACGTTAAGAGTTTTCTCACTGGATCCGCTCCCTATATATACATATATATATCTTTTGTTATGTTAGACCATCTCTAACAGCAACCACCCCAACCATCCAACCACTTCATTATTTAATTAATTTATCTTTCCTCCACATCATCAATATCATCACAACCCAACCACAACAATTTTACATACTCTATCAGCAACCACCCAACCATCCAACCACAATATTATATATAATCTTTATTTGATTTTATTATCAAAATTAAAATTAATAATAAAAATTATAAATTATTGTAAGAAAATAAAATTAATTGTTATAATTAAAATAATAAAAATTATAATTTTTTTGTAATGGAATTAAATAAAAGTAGATTTCATTGATCAAGCAAAATAAAATTACATCGATTACAACACAATATGAATGGTGGATATCAAATTGACATAGATTGTGCTTTCTACGGACGGTTCAAATTGATTATCTTTTATGAATGATGTATATCAATCAATATGATTTAGTATATATATTAATTTAAAACTAAAAAATAAATATATCAAAATTGGTCTCTATTTGTAGAGAAAAAAATTATGAATTTTGGTATTATTTTTTATTTATTTTTATGATATTATATAAAACATATATCAATTTTATTATTATTCTCTAAAAAAACAAATATCTTACACTTGTTGCCGACCACTATATGTGGTTGCCGCAAGGAATGGTCTTAATGTCAAATATCCCCTGAATGGGAGTGTGCTGGTTATGTAGGTTCATGGAGACTATAGTGTAGATGTTGGTATGAAGTTGGATAGGCCAGCTGAAGAGGTAGTGGCTGAACCAATTACTTCTACACTTGGCTATGATTATGAATGTGGAGTAAAATCTTCGAAGAAGTAGATTAGTAAGAAGAGTTCTATTTTTTGCTTGCGACTACAGCATTCCCTCCCAACAGAACTACATCAAAAAGTATTTATTTGTTAAGTCAATTTTGTCCTCTTATTTAATCTCGAATTCTTTTCTTTCCCTTATGAGTTGTCTTTTTGTGGCCTACTACCTATGGAGTTGATAGTTTTTATGGTTACGGGAAATATTTCTCCCATATATGATGATGATTGCAATTTTTTTGGACCCATGAATTTGTGTAAATATTACTAATTCGTGGGGGAGTGAATTAGAGTAGAATTTGATCAAACATGTTATTAATTGTACTTAAAAATAGTTTTAAGGAGTAAAATGAGAAATCTGGATGATGAAATAGCCCTATATTTTATTACTCCATTTGTTTTGGAAAGAGACAATTGACACTAGAGACTCGCCATGCAACAATCACGTTTTGGCCTGTAATCAAACAAGTTCAAAATTAGAGATATTGGTGGAGCAGTTTATTGAAATTAGATATCCTTACAGTTCCATCTAGACTAGGGAGTGTGATCAGTCCTCCAACTACTTAAAGAAATTATACAAGTTGCAAACTACGATCCAACCCACAAAAAAAAAAAAAAAACATTGGAAACTAAGGACTGCTTCCATTCCTACTAGTACTAGTTGAAGGCCTAAAACATCCGCAGAGAGGTCCCTTCTTTCGCCTTCCGCTGTTCTTCCTTCCATTGTAGATGAAGTCTCTCAGAATTATAGTTTTGCTCTTGAAAAACTTGTTTTTAGCCTTGTTTTTCTTTTCTTCCTCCAGCTGCAACAGGATATACTGGATTTTCTGAAGCTCTAGTTGCAACCTGCCAATCCTTTCGGACCCTTTTCGCGCCTGTTCTGTGACTTTCCTTCTTCGTGTTTTGATAGCCTCTTTCTTCTGTGGCGACGCCTTTCCATCTGGAGAAGGGCACTCTTCTATAGTCTTCACCAACCTGCCATTCAAATCCACCAAATATACTACAGTTTCCTCGGCTTCCAGCAACTGTTCTTGAACTGTTTCAAAATCCACATTCTTTGTCTTTCTATACTTTTGGTTGGTTTCCAATTTGCTTCTCAGGTTTTGCACAGTTGCCTGAAGGTTTTCGAGTTTCTGGGCGTCGGAAGCAAGCCTCTCCAAGACTCTCCTACCACTCACCTCTCTTTTCAGCTCACTGCTACTTCTTGCTATCTCCCACTTATCCACACCCAATTCTTTCTCCACATCTGAATCGGTGGAGGGAGGCTCAGAAAAGCGTTTCACACTCTCAAAATCATCGTAAACTATATCTTTATCAGTCATTTTGAATGACATCCTGAGAGACTCACCAATTGTCAGATCCCTTCTCTCCTCAGCAGTTTCCCATAGCTCAAGCATCTGATCATCTGCTCGGCCACTGCTTTTCTTGCGAATCCCTTTTAGTGAGCTACTGGTGACTTGATCCAGTGGAATATCTTTGATATGCATTCCATTCCTAGGTTCAGAGGCTTTGGTTTTGATCTTCTGCAACTTGGGAGTATTACTCATCTCATTTTGTCCTTTCCTTCTGCTGTGCTCATGCTTATCTCTGCCCAAGCAACGGCGGGACTTTACCTGTTCCATCATCTCATCCACCGCAGATTCTTGCTTGCTTTTAGAGACCGATCTTCTGTGGGATACCGCCGGTTTGTTCATTTCTTCCATCAACTTCCCAACCGCTTTGACTCTCATATGCAAGCTCTGCAAGTTAACAAGGGATTGATCTTCCAGAAGCATATCCGAATGACTTGTATTCGGATCTGCAGCAACCTTGAGAATCTGAAAGACAGCCATGGATTATTAACAGCCATAAAAGACAGCTTCTTTATTCATATGATCGAGAGGAGGCATGATTATTTGCCTTAAAACTTCAACTGCAGCTTGCTATACTATCACCAGCCAGTGCTGAGTTATTTATTTTATTGATTGCATGATGGCTCTATCTTTAGAAAATACAAGAAGAGTAGCACTCATCAGCTTTCACCCTTTAACTAGCATAACTAAAAGAAAAAAGGCATGCATACATTGACTCGAATCATATCAACTGCATAGAGACAAACAAAGCATACAATAATTCTAAATGCACTGATCTAGTAAGAGTTGTGTGTGTTACCTCTGGTTCCTGGTTACGGGACGATTTAAGCTTGGTCTGAAGTAGTGCACTTTGCTCAAGTAGCATGATATCCTCTCTTAAAGCAGCTATGATTGGATTGTATGCATGGAGCTGGGATTTCAACCCACCAATTTCATTCTCCATGGAGCATATTTTCCCTTTCATTTGATCAATCTCAGATGTTTTCACAGCATTTTCATTCTCAAGTGTCCGGCACACTCCAGTCAGCTCCTGCACCTTGTTCTTAAACAAAACTTCGTGGATAGAAGAGACCTGAAGATCAAAGTAAAACGCCGTAGCTTCTGCCTCCCAGAGTTCAAATTCGTTGTTCTTCTCCTGGAGATCTGAACACAAGGTCTGCTCTCTAACAATCTTCTCTTCCATTTGCTCACGAAGTTGGGAAAGTTCAGCCTCAAAGTTTGTTTTAATCACATTAAGGCTTTCCATTTCCTGCTTCTGGGTTGAATTGACTTCGGACAGACGGATAATGTCCTTCTCGAGGTTTCCTTTTATCTGCATCGACTCCTGAATATCTGTCTTCAGGCCATCCACTGTCATGCATAATTTTAGGTTGACATTTTCAGCAGTTTGAAGCTTCATTTCTGTGTCAAAGAGCTTTCCCTTTGTTTGAAGCAAGCTTTCTTTGCCGCTTATAATTTCCTTCTTCATCTGAATGCTATATTCTCTCATCCCTTGCATCTCTCCTTCTAATTTGTGAACAGCATCTTTCAGGAGTAAGTTCTCAGCCTTTTGCAGCTCCAGCTTCTCTGCCAAAGCAGACATTTCCTTTTCGAGGCGACAATTGATCTCGTGCTGTCTGTACAGATCACTAAGAAGTAACTTCACTTCTGAAGCCTTTTCTTCGCCGAAGCTCCTCAAAACTACAGATTGGCTAGCCATTGCTAGACATTCCAGTAGAGCAGCATTGTTATGCTGATCTACCTCGTATTTCTGCTCCTTTAGATCAGAAAACTTCTTCAGTAAACTTGTGTTATCCTTGCTCGCTTGCACGTATGCATCCTCCAATGCACTGTAAGATTTATGCAAGTCAGATTGTCTGTTAGAAAGACTCTCCAATTCAGCCTCAAGTATGTCAGCATGCTGACGACTTTCGCTGACATCTGATTTCAATTTACTGTTCAACTCCAGGAGTTTGTCTTTCTCCATTGTTGCCATAGCAAGCCCCTCAGCCATGGCCTTGAACTCCTTCTCCAAGTTTTTCCTCTGTAATTCAATTTCCATTCCCTTGGATTCCAACTGCTCGAGGAGAGTTAGGAGAACTGAATTCTCAACTACGAGCAGCTGCTTGTCATCCTCCTGTTTTGAGATTGAGCATTTCATATCTTCAATAGCTCCTACAATATGATGCACAAAAGTTCGCTCATTCTCAATCTTATCGTCAGGATGACAATCCGAACCAGTTTCAAGGGCCCTGAAAACCTGGTATATGCTCAATCTCAATCTTTCAATTTCATCCAACAGGAGTTCAGCTTCCACTTGCTGCTCAAGACTTTCACTCTCCAGCTCAGAGATCAATTTCTCTGCCAATTTGGATGCCTCAACGTGCTTCTGACACTCAACAATGAGAGAACAGTTTTTCTCTTCCATATCTTTTATGAACTTGTGCAAGATGGACATCTCGAACTGGGCTTTTAGAGACTTCTCAAGCTCCTCCTCATATTCCTTCTTCTTCCAGCCATTTTCTTCTTTCAGAAAATGAATCTGGTTTTCCAGTCCAGCCAACCTGGTCTCGCTTTGAAGCTGGGAGCTATTCCGTTCTTGCTTCTCCATAAACAACGAAATCTTGAGTTCTTCAACTTGACAGTGCACAGCCTCCTTTTCCTTCTCCAGGTCCACATACTTCTCTTCCAGCCCTGTATATTTTTTCTCCAAGTTTTCAAGTCTTCTTTCGACGTTTTCCAACCTGAATGCCAAGGAAGTTCTTTCATTCAAAAGATAAGACCTTTCCTCCTTGAGCAATTCACATATCTTTTCCAATCCCTTCGATTTTTCCCTTAAGCCTTCAAGTTCAACTTTTGCAGTAGAGAGGTTATCCTCAAGAACAGCATTTTTCTCCAATAGCTTGTGCATATTATCAGTCATAGCCTGCACCTGAGACATAAGAGACGCTTTCTCGGACACGAGTGTGGCCTTGTCTCCATGAAGAAACTGGCAAGATTCTTGCAATGCTTGAACCTTTTCCTGCGAGCTCTGCAGCTCGCTGCTCAATTGCGAGAGGGAGCTCTCTCGGACTACCTTGCTATCCAAAAGCTCTTGCAAGCTCTTCAGCTTCTTTGATAGAATTTCTCTCTCATTGCTTTCCTCTCCATTTATTTCTCTCAGCTTGAAATTCTCATCCTGCAATTTCTTTATTGAACTCCCCAGACATTCCGGGCTCAGACCCGCAGCCTCCACTTGTTCAAGTAAAGCCTGGTAGCTCCTATTCAACCCTTCTATTTCCTCTTTCAGCCACATTATCTCTTGCTGAAGGGAATTACTTAGGGCAGTATGGTGTGAAACTTCTTTTTCAAGCCTCCCCTTGATCTCCCTCAAGGTAAGGACTTCGTTTTGCATATTCTCCACCGAAGAAGCTAAAGATAAGTTTGTTTCGCGCAGACTTTGTTTTTCTTCCCGAACCTCACAAAGCTCTTCTTGCAGGCCCTGTTTGCTTTCTTCCAACTCCTTCAGCGTGCGAAGCACATTTTCAAGCTCCAACGCGAGAGCCCTTTGATCATTTTGAGATTGAGAATGCACGTCTTGCAGACTCTGAAGCGTGGCTTCGACTTTTGCATGACGCGAGTGTTCCTCCTGCAAAGATGCTTGGAGATTCTCCAACTCCTCCTGCTTCTGAGAAAGTTGTTGATCTTTCAAAGCAATCTTCTTCAAAAGATTTTCTGCCTCAGTTTTCAGCGACACATTCGACATCTCCAACAGAGAACACTTCTCTTCAGCAGTCTTCAGCTTCAGATTCCCAATCAAAACATTGCTATTTAGGCGCTTGACTTCCTCCTTTGCAGAGGATATATCCCTCTCAAGCTTGGATATCTTCTCTAAGCAGCATTTGTACTGGACTGCAGAGGCTTCTTTCTCCTTGTTGAGATTTGCAAGAGACTGTTTGAGCTCAGAAACTTCATTTTCAGCTGTTTCTGCTTGTTTCTTAAGCAATTTCGCCTCACTTTCGAGCATAGAGATTAGATTCTCCAGGACTGAGATTTTCTCGACACACTGGTTATACTGTTGAACCACAGCTTCTTTTTCACACCCTAATCTTGCAACTTCATCTTTCAGAGTTCGAGCTTCACTTTCTGCTTCCACTGCACTTGCATTGAGTCCCGCGTTATTTTCTTGTATTCGAGAGAGCACGCTCTCCAAATACAAAATCTTCTCCAAATACTCCTTATGCTTAACAGCTCCAGCATTTTTGTCAGCCTCTAACTCAGCAAGAGCTTCTTTCAATGTCCGGACTTCTATATCAGCTCTGCTAGCTTTTTCGTTAAGCTGCGCAGAATCCTTCTTCGCATTATCGAGCTCTCCCTCCACACTGGATAGCTCAGCCAGACACCGTTGATACTGGAGGAGAACACCTTCCTTCTCAGCTTGGATATCAGAGAGGACTCTTTTCAAGCGTTCAACTTCACTCTCAGCTTTTCCTGCTCTTTCCGTCTCCTTCGAAACCTCGCTTTTGAGATGCTCATTCTCATTTGACAGTTTGCGCACCTCATCATGACCAGCCTCAGCTTTCTCCTTTTCCAGCTTCAGGCCTTTCCCCTCAATAGATTTCGAATTTCGGGCCACTGCTTCTTCCTCCCCTGACATCCCATGTAATTGCTTCCATCCTACCCTTATCTTTCCCCCTTCTGGAGTTTCTTTAAGCCCTTGTGCATCGTCGAGCAAGTCATCCGTGCCAAACATTGCACGGACTATTTTCGATTCTGGTGTGCGAGGCTCCTTGCTATGTGCCAGAGGTTTTGAAGGGGAATCTTCCACCAGCTCGGCAGGCACTTGGTCAGGGAACGCCTTGGCTAAGGTTCGATGAGCATGGCGCAGCTCCCCTGTCGCGTGATTGTATCTTTCAGCCAATGCGCGATACGCCCTGTAGAACTCCTCAACTAGTTTCATCAGCTCAGGCCGTTTCTTGTAGTACATCTCGGCCCTTCGTGCAAATGAGTCTGCATCCTCTTCCAGCAACTTGATCATGAAGTTCACCTTGGAATCGATATCTGATACATTGCGGCCAAAATCAAGAACACGAAGAGAATAGATAAAGAAATCCAACCCGAAAGGTCAAAACATACACAAGGTGATTGATCATACAAATATTTGAGTTGAACGAAACATAATCCAGTCAACATTCATCAAATAATGAAGTTGCGCACGCAGAGTGAAAATTCGAGTTATCAGAGCTGAGATCAGTTCAGGAAAAGAATACAAAGATAAGATGGTGATAATCACCATGGATGCCTACCTGTAAGATTGTCTTGGAGCCATTTTGAGTTCTTAGGGCTGTTGTGGCTATCCCACCACCAAGAATACAGCCTCTTTGATTCAGAATGCGATAAGGCCGCCATAAATCCAGCAAGAAACAAGAATATCTACTAGTTTTATCCACAAAGAAAACCAGCTCCTTCAACTATGTATGTAATAAGATGTTGTATGTCTAGGTCAGCACCAGAACTGCCAGCTGAACTACCTCAGACCTGAAGTAAGATAACAAGTCGTGGCCAGTGAATCAAACCCTCCTAGATTGATCGACGGAACAAGCACGAAAACGAAACCTCCATAAACATTTCATGAAATATGCATACTCTTAGCAAGCAAGGGCTTATGCATTACCTGCTTGATGAGGAATCAGCTATCAATGCAGATTAACCCAAAGCAAGTCCGTGGAAGAAATTCTGAGCCAAAGATTCAAATATAACATGTTTCAGACCTCACTTAAATAAAGTAAACTATTCAAGCAACTTTGTTCACATAAAGATCAAATTAAGTAACATCTCTTGTGAATAGCTCCAGGCTTTAATTTCCCCTCAAATAGTGAAACAGAAAATTATACATACATTTTACTGTAGAATGTCAATAAATATGCCTAATAATTCCATAACTGAAACAAATCCCTAGCTCTGATAATTTTGGAAAAGAATAGTAAAAGCCTAGAATGCGTGACAATAGTCATATACTCCAAGAAGTAATCATAAAGGACTGCAAAATTAATACATCTTCATCATGAAATATATATTATTTTTTTGGGGAAATAAAAGGAAGTTTCTCACAAGAGGAAGTGCTAAATTCTGGCTAGAGCAATCAAAGCAACCTTAACTGAAAGAAGAAGCAAAATAAATTGAACTCAGATTGAAGAATGTTCTAACAAGGAAAATGGGTTTTTAAGTCAAATGAGGTTCATCATTACTGCAAATAGAGGCAACTCTTGCCTGAAAAAACAGATCAACAACTTCCAAAAGGAACTAGATATTACTAGAGTACCAAAATCAACACAAAACATTTCTGAGATAAAATCACATCAGAGGAGTCAATCAAAAAGGCAAGCAATATATCCAGTCATTCATGCAAATGGGCCTTCCTCAAAACCCAAAGATTGAATCTTTGAACTAATCTACAGAGAAAATCAAATAAAGAACAAACTTTGACGGCTACCCACAAGATTTAAACTCACAAATTGACAGGAGAATAAACAGAAACTTGATCAGCAGCTGTTACGAAATCACCCCAGCCGCTAAATTCTCACTTTCACCCCATTGTCTCTCTTTTCCTCACCAAATTCATACACTATACCTCTCTCTCTCTCTCCCTCCCTCTAACTCTCTCTATCTCTTTATCTTTGAAGGGTCATCACCAATATCAGTCTTTGGTTCTTGGTTGGTACTTTGTCAGTGACAAACTCTGTAAAAGGGCAGTGGTGAAAAACTTTATAGACCTATTACTAGCCACTACAAATGCAAAAACAATATATATAGATTCATGTATCTATACACTCTCTCATATGCATATTGCATAACGTTTATACACACACATGACACACCCGTACGCCTTTATGATTTGTGGTGTAAGTGTGAATATGAATTTAAAAATGCGGAAAATAAGCGTTTCATGATACGATTTAAGATGATAATAACGGCCATATTTTTTTGCGTGGAGTTTGATGATTTTTGTCTCCTCTTTATTGGGTAAGCTAAATGGTGAGTACTCATAACTCGAGCATGACTCGGTAGCAGCTCACCCATATTTTCATTTATATTTTTCTCTTTATTTCTTTATTTTTTATCATTTGGGTTTTCAAGAGTTTATGTTTCTTTTCCTTTGTAGCAAATGCTTTGGATAAATTATATTGGACTGAGTCTCTTGTGAGCTGTATATTTTTGTTAAACAGTAAGATATTTGAGCATATTAAGTTTGAACTCATTGTACGTATTTCATATGGAATGTGCATTCCGAACAGAAACTAAATGATGTGTTTTATAAATACATAGTTTATATTCAAATCGGACTGAGCTATATATAAATAAGTATTCCGATTGGAAAGTGTATTTCGTTCAGAAAGCATGTAATGTAAAAAGCATTTCGTTCAGAATATCTTATTGTCCAAAAGAAAAAAGAAAAAAAAACCGTCACCCATAAGTTTTTGTCATCATATAAATAGATTAAATAATTAAAAATAAAAAGATATTTCCCCCTAAAAAAGAAATTCCAAATCACATGATTTTACTTTAAACATTAATATATTCTAAATGAAGAATAATGATATGCTGCCCACCTTATGGTGAGCTTTCGTGAGCTACAAGAATATAATATACCCTAATTGGGTGTATGAATCCTACGGTTGAATTTATAAAATTAATTAAAACTATAATAAATTAAAATTATAAAAAATAAATGATTAACAAAATAAAATTTTATTAAAAAAAATATATATATATATGTTGTAGCTCACAGAAGCTCACCATAAGGTAGGTGGGCAGCATATCATTTCTCTAATGAATAACTAAAATATTGTTGTAGTTTTATAACAAGAATTACTAAAACGGAAAAACTAAAAGAAAATAGCAGAAGAAATAAAGAAAAAATATCTTAAAATTTTAAATATATTTATGAGAATCTCTTTTCTTTGACTAGAAGCAACTACCAGATTCTATAATTTGTTTTGCGAGTTAAAAAAATCTCTCCCCAACATTATATCAAACTTTATAGGATATAAACACTATTTTAAAGCCTTATGTAAATTGAAAGAAGCATTAATATTTTCTTAAAAATTGGTTGTTGAAAAATCAATATCAATTGTTTTTACGCGTTGAAAGTATCTATATATAGTTGTAACGTAAAGTAAATATTTTACAAAATTGAACTAATCAATTTTTTAACCTAAAAAGTAAATGATAACATTTATTCAACAAATCTACAGAATTATAACTGTATTTAAAATGATTTTAAATCCATTTCTAAGTGGGGGAAAAGCATAAAACTAAGAAATATTCAGTTTTAATTAATTTGCTTTGCTCGAGCTCGAAAATGAAAATAAACTTGAATTAGACAGTCAAATCCCTTCAATTTTTTAGGTTTTAAACGGATTTTTTTAACATAATTAAAAATAATATATATATATATATGGCATGAACTAATTCCAAATTAGATTTTACGTCTTTCAAATAAGTACTAAATTGCATTAATTAAATGTGTAATAAAAAAAGAAATCACTATTTGATCGTGGCCTATAAAAGCGTACAAGTGTCGACATAATTAACGTAACATATATTCAACTAATTTTATATAATTAAGTAACCAATTTTTTGGATGTCACATCACTATCGAGATACTTTTCAACCAAGTATAAAAGAATAGGAAAACGAAATCTAAAATCTTCAAAAAAGATAATACGAATAAGAAGCAGCAAAAGTAGATGAGTTTGGTTTATTGGGGGTGAGTGACATTAAATGTAAATAAATTTTAGGTTAGACTTAGGGATAAATTTTTGCCACTACATTTAATTAAATAATAAGACAATGGGCCTATAAATCTTTAAAACTAATTAAACATGTGTACACGTAGGAAAAATAACGCCACGTAAATGGAAAAAGTTGGTAAGTATTGACTTATTTCCTCTCTCAATTTATTGATCTTCCCGTTTGGACTTGCAAGAAGATGGCCATTTTATGTGTAATTATCTCAAGAAAAAGACTATTCGTCTAATATGTATCTATATATTTATATAATATACTTTAAAAATAGATTTTTTAAAAATGTGTGCGTATTGAATACATTAATGATGTTTTTATAATTATTAATTGATGGTTAGAGTGTCCCGACACCAATATACATAATATATTGAAAGTGAACAATTTTATAAATTAAACCACAAATTTTAGTGCTAAATATTAAATTACAAAAATAAACAAATATTATAAGTTAAATTATAATTATATAAGTATACTTTATAAATTAAAAAAAAAACATAGTACGTACTATGTTATTTTTGTATGACAAATGATAGGAGTGTAAATATAAATATTTTACTTTGGGTAACAAATCTTAGTAAATTATATATCACGTGGTGAGAATTTATTAGACAAGTTTAATATTTTGCCTAAGTTTTTATTTAATATTTAATTAATATTATTTTAAGCAAATTACTATAATATCTTTACTGAAATATGTACAATTAAGTATGTGAAACATGAAGATTCTCTATATAGTCATTTATATATAATAGAAATATCAATTATTCTTAAATAAAGTAAATAATAATATGATTCACCATATATTATTTTGAGTTCGATTATTTATTTTGAAAAATATTTGCTTGTGTAGCGCACGAGTGTAAATATAGTATAATTATATGTATAAAAGAATTCAGATAGATAAAATCATAAATTTTGAATCATTTTTGGGTACTATGTTGATGTAATTTTTTATTTTATTTTTTTCACTTTCTGAAACAAAATGAAGCGAGGCATGTAAATGTGCTACGTTTTGTTGAGAAAAAGTTGTGGTACATCAAATTAAAGCAATTGATATAACTTATGGTTGTGCACATGCTCATGAATATGCATGCAGTTTTGTTTTTGGAAATAAATTTCTTATTTTAGGGTCCACTCATACCATGTGGAGATCCCTTGGTAATTATTTAACTATTTCATTAATAATATTGCATTGTCTTTTTTTCCCTTTTGTGACAAAAAAAAAACCATTTGATACACAATGGATCTTATATAATGATGCATATCACTAGGTTCATATGTTGCTCTTCACATGCAAGAAAGTGGAGGGATGCTTCTTAGTAATTCTTTTAGAATTTTGAGTTAGAAAGAAGTTTTTCGAGATAATTAATTAAGTTAATGTTGTTCATGTATATATTCCTTCTTAGTGTATCGATAATTATCTTTCGTTGTGTCCGTCCATATCAACAAGTCTTCAATTACATTTAATTTATTAGAATAGTGTGAAAAGTTAGAAAGCTCATGAACACAAACTAGAAATGCATTCCAAGATTATTTGCTGCAAAATGTATGGTAAAAGACAACTAGCATATTTCAGTCCCAAATTTATTAGTACTACAACAAAAAAGTTAATAGACAACGCGAAAATCGCGTAGTCTATTCACAATTTCCGCGTTGTCTATTTACGTGTAGTCTATTTGGGGGCGCTAATAGACAACGTGGAGATCCGCATCGTCTTTTTTTTGTTTAATTTTGTAAATCCTGTAAAAACGATAAAATAATTTATTTAAAGTACTCATGCACAAATAATAACAATATAAAATGACATTTTAATAATTCTCAAAATTAAATTAATTCTCAAAATTACATATGTTTGGTAATAATATAGTGTTAAAACTAACTACAACTACAAAGTAATCTAAGTATATCAAATGTGACGATAAATCTTCTTTAGATATATCTCAAACCGATCTATGGTCCAGAGCTTGCTGGTGAGACATTCCGAAAAGGGACTGCATGAAATCAAGAAGTCATTACTAATAGCACAACACATTAAAATTGGAATCCTAAATCAATATGAACACAACAACCACAAACCACAAACATGAAATCAAGAATCCATTACTAATTCACATAATAAAAGTCTTGGATATAGTGGTCATAACTGATTCTTACTTAAATCAGTCAATGCTTATCGAAACTTATTACTCGTCGAGATATACTTTGATTGATTTGAGTAATACACCAACAACTTAGTCATGAATTGTTGGATTTCAAACAAGTAGATAAACAAGAAATTAAAGCAATAAACGATATCGGGTTCAATAGCAGTTTGGATACCAAAAATCGTACATCCACTCTTGTTGGTCCCGAAATCAGAGTGCAATATGTGCAGCGGAAGGTTTTGTGTAAGCAGCAGAAGTAAATGTAAGCACAAGCACTGGTTCGTTTAACAGGGCAAAGTCAGTTTTATGTGCAGTCAGTTTAAGCTTAAGTCTATGTTCCTTCTTAGGTCAGTTTCACAGTTTATATACTTCAATACTTGGACAAGTATTGAAGGCTCAAGTAGTCAGTTTATGAAACAAGAAAAACAGAGCGAGTATATGGAAAGCAGTAAAGTAGCACACAGAGATTTATAGTGGTTCGGATTTCAATATCCTACGTCCACTCTTCAAACCCAAGGTCTGGATAATTTACCAAGTGAATACAAGCTTCCTTACGATCTATACACAGTCTATGGCACCTCCGTCCTCCGATCAGCTGTAGCACTCGCCTAGGAACTCCTTACAGACTCAGTCTTCAGGTTGAAGTGGGGACGCTCCCCGCAGCCTCCTCCCTAGTAGGTGTATGTTTACTAATTCTTCCCAGAATGGTTGGATGTTTAAAGGTTCTTCCCATAACTCAGGTGGTCGGTATACGCCCGTGATAATTAGAATCCTAGACTAGGATACTGACTGCTATGAATATATCTTAAAAAGATATATTCACCAAACTGAGCCTTAGCTTAAAGCATTGGCCTCGTGCTAGGAGAAGATAGCACGATGGGTAACTTGAGTCGGAGACTCAAGTCTCATGTTTGCAACACGGAAAACTCCGAGAGACTTTTGTGGGAGAGATGACCTGAATATGCCCTTAGTCTCTTTAGACTAGTAGATTTTGAATTTTGTTCAGGTAACCTGTTAAGGTTGAGAGGGCAGGTATTTATATAGGGAGGAGAGCCTATGGCAATTTGAATTTCTATCCGTTAGACTCTGGATTATATTGTCCAATTGTAGCCCATGTCTTAGGTCTCCTTTCTGCTCTGCCCATTGCTAGTGTACGATACACTAACTTTATGTCAGACTCATTTACAGCTCGAGGAACCCAGTTTGGATAACCTCGTACTGACTTAGGTATTTTACAAATTCCTGAGTCTGACTGAGGCTTCTTATACTGACTTCTAAGAGTCAGTACAGCTTAGCCCTCATACTGACTTCCCACGATCAGTATGGTAAATCCTCATACTGACTTTCTATAGTCGGCATGGGAAACGCCCCCATATTGATTTCCCCGGATTAGTATGGTAATCCCTAAAACTGACTTCTCCTTAGTCAGCTCAGGAAAGCCCTCATACTGACTTCTACTTGTTAGTATGGTTAGACCTAAAACTGAGTGCTGCAACTCAATTTTCGGTTAAGGCCAGGCGTGATGATAGTCAGTTCTCGAGCATTCTCTATTGCTTGATCTTCAGTCTAAGTTCTATTACAACTAGATCAATCCTATACAAGGATTACAGTTTAGAACTCTAGAAACTGGAAAAACTGACTAAGATGCCTTAAATTCTTTGACCCACCAAAACAACAAAATGAAGGATTTCTCTAACAAGAATCCTAACAATTTCCCCCTTTTTGGTGTGGTCAAAGCCATCTGAAACCTAAGCTGGTGAGGTGTGATAAGTTCGTATTTTCACTAACTTATTAATGAATTTCTTGAGTGTTTTAGTGGTTTTGGAGCATCTTATTTACTTTTGCACGCATGAAAGGGTTATCGCACGTGATATGCTTGTGATGATGTATTTTGCAGGTTTTAGGATGAAGATTGGCTAAGTATGGAAGACACCCGAGTGGAAGCCTCGGCATCGATTGACGTGGAGGCAAGTCGATCGATGCCGAGGGTGAGGATTGATCGAAAAAAATATTAAAGCTGGATCGATGCATGGAGTTCACGTCGACCAATGTCGGAGCTGCGACGGTCGATGCCGAAGTCAAGGCAGCGATCGACGAAAGGGTCGAACCACATTTTCCACGTCGACCGACGAGGACACACGTCGGTCGACGTCGACCGTTAATTGGCGAGTTGTTACAAGATTTAAGATATATCTATATCTTATTTCCTAGGCCTATCAGGATACATCCAACACGATTATAAATAGCCCAGTAGAGTCGAAAATTAGGGTATGTTAGGTTTTATATTTCATTCTCGAAGAACTATTCAACAGCAATATTGTAATTAGTTAGAGTTTGTATTCGGAGTTGCATCGGTGAACTGTGGCAACACTCAGTACTATTAAAGTTCAAGTTTTTCTATGCAAGACAATTTCAGGTTATTTCTATCCATAATATTTTTGATTATGTCTATGTGTAACTAAGTTCTTAATAGATTCTAGGATTTCGAATATTATGCCTACTTGTATGTTGAATTAAATTAATTACCTTTCGAATTCATAGTTTATGAAAACTAGGGTTAATTACCATCTTAAGTTACTGGCCATAATTTAGGATTAATTTTAGTTGAAATCCAGAGACTCAAAAAGTAATGAATTTCAATGGAAAATAGTGTTCATAATATAATTTGTTTTCTTGTCTGAAAAGAGGGAATTCATTTATAGGAATAAATCTGTAGATCTAACAGAGTTAATTATATTTTCTCAAGACTGAAAATGTAGAGATGACTAATTGATCAACTTTGTGAATTGTCCTAAACCGAAATTCATAATACTTTTATGATGTTCCACTGCGAAAAGGAATAAAACTTGGTAATTAATTAATTCATAACTACATGTATGGCATAATAGGTAGAAAATCCTAGGATCTATGTTCTTCGCATTTGAATCAAAACCTTTCACAATTTTTTGTTTTAATTTAGTTTTTAAGATAACCAAATCACAATCTCTGTTTTCAATTTCCTAAATAATGATCCAAAAACTCTTGATTTAATAGTAAGGGTTTTTTCGTTACTTCGCTCCTCTGGGATTCGATAATTTATTTCACCGATATATTATTAGCTTAGCTAAATTGCTAATAAAATAATTAGCGATCAAATTTTGGCGCCGTTGCCGGGGTGTGAATAGATTAAACCTTACTATTATTTCTATGATTGGAGTATTGATTTAGGCTATATAATTTTTGCAAAGTTATTTCTCTTCGTTTTTTGAGTTTTTGTCTCGGCGTCAATCAAACCCGATATAAGTCGGTCAATGCAAATAAAATATTTGCGTCGGTTGAAGTGCTTACGCGTCGATCGAAGTCGACAATTTTTGTTCTTTTTAATTTTGTTTTATTTTGTTAATTTTCTTTGCAATTTTAAATTCACTACCTCCTTTGCTGTACAGGTAGTCTATGATTACACGAGCCAGTGGGAAAAAACCAGTGGAATCAAGAAGGAAGAACCGAAGGAAGAATCAAGAACCAGGAAGCTCAAGTAATCAATCGATGGCTGAAAATGTGCCACTTTATCTCAGACTCCTTTACAGCCCGAGGAACCCAGTTTGCATAATGTCGTACTGACTTAGGCATTTTACAAATGCCTGAGTCTGACTGAGGCTTTTTATACTGACTTCTAAGAGTCAATACAGCTTAGCCCTCATACTCATTTTCCACGGTCAGTATGGTAAATCCTCATACTGACTTTCTATAGTCAGTATGGGAAACGCCCTCATACTGATTTCCCCGGATCAGTATGGTAATCCCTAAAACTGACTTCTCCTTAGTCAACTCGGGAAAGTGATGGGTTTTGTATACTGAAAACATTTATTATAATGAGTATACAACGGTTCATTTCTCCTATCTGTTAACAATCTTACATGTATGAACAATGGTATCCTCTTGTCTCATCGATAGGGACGATCATACGGCGTGTTGTAGATCGCAGAAGACAGTATGATCACTTGACCTAGTGAGACATAAACCTGATCATAGCCGAGACAGCATATGAGGATACGTCTGTCCGGATGGCTGCGGCATTGTCGGAATAAGTAGTCTGTCTTGGCTACTTGACATGCTGGTACGCAGAGGTGGCGTATTGATGGACCGCGGTGAGATGTATTCGTCTGTCTGACATCAGCGAATACAAGATCTCGTTATATTGCTTGAGTCCAAACCCTAACGAAGGTTCAGGGGTTTGCACGGGTTGACTGTTGCTTTGACTTGCCATGGTGGAGAGCCTAAGTAACGTGCTCGTATATCCGCATCTTGGGTAACAGTAGTTCGTGTAGTACCTCCTGAGACTGGGTTTAGGTAACCATATCCGAGTAATAGGATGGGGACATTCCCTGAGGAGCTCAACAACATTCATCGTGCCAAAGTCCTGCAGGCTGATTAGTTTCAGGCACGAGTGATAAGGTTTGAGTGGTACTTTTCAGGAATTATAAGATATTAATTAATTGTAGTTAGAGCTTGTCAGAGGCTCCGATTAATTAATGGATGTCCGGTAACCTTAAATATGGGGATTCTCAATTAATGCAGCCCGTTCTCATAACGTGGTAATAAAGGGGTAGGTCAGTATTAATCCTGGGTTGTGGACATGGGAATTAATTAATTTATAGGCCCACTTTATTATTTGCATTAGGTCCCAGGTCTGGCCCAAATAAGTGTGCTGAATTGAGCCCAGTAGCCCATTAGGGATAAAACCCTGGGTCTATAAATAGACCACTCTCTCTGGAAACCCTAGCCACCTTTTTGTGATTATTCAAATCAGTCAAAACCCTAGGGCAGAGTGAGAGGAGGCGCCGATCCCAAGAGGAGAATGAGGGGAATTTCAATTCTGGTCCTTGATAAGCTCATTATTTTACTCGCTTCTCTATATTATTTTCTACTATGTTATATAGTTTTATTGAGTTTATATATATATTATGTGCATGAGTCTATACTAGGTGGTATTATGCGCGTTTTGGTGTTTTTGCAGGTTTTTGGCCAAATTCAATGGAAACCCATTCCAAGAGCAGCAGATGTTCAAAGAAACAGTCACAACTTCTTCCACCGTTGGAATCTGAGCTAATGGTGCATAGCATTTGAAAGATCTTTGTGTTAGTTTTCCAACGCAACTGGAATCGGGTCAATCGGAGTTTGGAAGTTATGGCAAAAATCGTGAGACCGCGCAGGAGGGCGAAAAGCTGCGTCGACAGACGCCAATCAGAAGCGATCGACGGCGACCAAGAACTTCCGTCGATCGACGGTGAATAGCCACGGTCGACGCGAGGTCTTCTGTTGGAGCAAAAATCTGATTAAATTCGGATTTATTCATATCTTTAGCCCTAGATTTGATAGGATACACATCCACCACTATAAATACCTATAAAATTCGAACCAATTACCATTCCCAATTATATTAGAGTTTTTAGAGTTTGGAGACTTGGGAAACACGAAACCCTTTATTTTTCTTGTAAGTTCTTTATGTTTATGCAATTTAATATATTTTCTTTCGGATTTCTATTTGCAATGAGTGGCTAGAAACCCTAGCGGGTTCTAGGGTTTGAATATTATTATGGATGCATGTTAGGATTAATTAATTAGGTTCATGATTCCTGTGTTTATTCTATAATTCTAGATTAATTCAAGTACCGAGAGGTGACGATTAATTTAGATGTCTAGCTATTGATAGAAGGACCGAGAGGTGAATATTAATAGTGGGAATAGGAATAAATGATACGATCTACACTATCCAAACAGATGTACTAGATGTAGGAATTAAACTGATTTGCTTATCGGATTGACTAGTTTGGTGTACTTTGAGACCGAGCGGAGATGAGTCACTAATTAGTAATCTAGGTTTTATTTGCCAAACAAGGAAATATAACATCATTGCAGTATTCCACCTGTTAAATTAATTGATTCCTGCATGACATCCATAATAAGAGTTCTTCCCTAGAATCTGTGTTCTTTAATTTGCTTTCCAAAACTCCTTTAATTTTCAAGTATTGTTATCTTTATTTTCCAAACAAAACCCTGATTTTGAATTCCTCAAACAATGAATCTTAGGATCATAGCGAGTACATAGGATAATTTCCCCATACAATTCCTCTGGATCGATAACCTTAGGGTTTATAAATTTATTTTCCGCTGTTATTATAATTAATCTGTTAGAAATAGCAGTGATCAGTCCTGCTCAAGCTACAGATCTACGGAGTACTCACCAGTAGTAGATCTGATCAGCAATGGGATACAGATATGAAGATCTAATCTGGAGAACAGATTCTTTTTCTCTTGATTTCTTTGTTTTCAATTTTATTCTAAGAAATTATAGTTCTAATTTCTTATTCCGCAGATAAAATCAGATTGCGTGGTTGTTTCAAGTTGGAAATTCAAACGCAAAAGATCGGTTCAGACTCGACGGAATTACGGTAAATTCCTCAATCCAAAATTCTGGTTATTAAATTCATAGGAACATGCTAGGATTTATTATGATTTTAATTATGCACAATATCCACAAATCGATCCGGTTCAGTTTGGTTTTGGTAATTCGGTTCACGGGAAAACCCTACAATTGGTATCAGAGCCAGGTTTTTTATTTATGGCTCTATTGTTCATAATTAAATTCGATATGCATGTATAAATTTATTATTTTGTGGATGTTAGTTTTTGTTCCTCGTGGCAACCCGTGTAATTCAGCCCGCGGTGGTTTATCCGTGTAGGGCTGAATTAATTTTGTAAAATCACGAGAAAATCTGTGATTAGTGTAGATTTTGAAAAATTATAATAGAATAGATTCTGTATTTTTTATTTTCAAAATCTGTAATTGGACGGGTCGAGGACGAAGAACGAAGACGGAGCCGACGGAGGGCTGGCGAGGACGACGGCGGCACGCGGCGCGGCCGGGGAATGCAGCGCACGCATGGCGCGCGGCCTGCGCGCGCGCGCGGCGGCGCAAGGCGACGGCCGGGTCCGGCAGCGGCGGTGGTCGTCGTCGGCTGATGCTGTCCCCTCGCGGTGGCTCGTGTTTTGGTGGTTTGTGCAATCCTGTGTAAACCCTAGGGTTTGCATTAAGGTTAGGGAAAATCATCATATCACAAAGGCCTAAATCCCAAAAAGATTTGGTGGATCAATTTTTTGGAGGCCCTTGATGATTTGGTAGATTTGAAAAGGATTTGGAATTATCCAAATAAAATTCAAATTCAAATTGTAATAGATAGAATTTCTTTTTCTATTTTTGGGGCCACGAGAAATTTTTTTTTGTCTTAATTGTCCTCGTATGATATGTGATTTATTTATGTGCGCAAGTAAGCATGTGTAGATAATAGGAAAAGCATGATTTATCGCTTTATTATTTACAGCTTTCCAAGCATGCTTATGTGATTAATTTCTTGTTGGATTATATTTTGGGAATTTTTGGGCTTGTATTATTACATGCAAAAATTTGGGAAATATAATGACAAATAAATTATGAGTGCGCATAAAGAAATCTTTTAAAAGAAAAATACTAAGCAGATTTTTTAATTAAAATTAATAGACCTCCACAAAGCGGTCCTAGGCTGTAAGTGTATCTCTCGTTCTAGTAAACGTCTTCGAGTGTAGCTTGCTAGTTTCTAGAGATGCATGGGTACGGTTGTTGGGATTTCTAGACAAACAATTTAAATCATGTAAATAGTGGGAGGGTTTTGCGTAAACGTCTACGAGTGTAGCTTGCGTAGATATCTTTCACAAGTATTCTAGGATTGATTTAAATTATTGATAACAAAAGCTTTAAGGGTTGTGCGGTATGGTTAAGTGTCATGCTAAACTGTCTCTTTTGGCCGGAGTTAAATTTGTGGTTAATTGCTTAGAAGCATCTTAGAATATAATGCAAGTATTGCATCCCTGTTCTTGAGAGATGGCATGGTCTAAGGTTTTCACTAATTATTAATTTCTAGTGTCAAAAGCATCCTGACATGGTAGTCAATTTGATAACTGCAGTTTAGCGGTTAAGCAAATAAATTTATAATTACACCCTAAGGTGGTCGATCCCACAGGGACTGTGCAACGATGAATCCAAAGTACTAGTCATAATTAATAGAACATAGATGTTTGAGGAAATTGAAAAAGGGTTTTGTTTTGGAAATTAAAGATAACAATGCAGAAAATAAAGGGTTTTGAAAATAATTAAAGAAAGCACAGATCCTAGGGCAGATAATCTAATCATCAACATGCAAATATCAATCAACTCAGCAATGGGGAAAACATAGATTTTTGTGGATTAAATTCCTTGGTCAGGCAATTAAATCCTAGATTATTAATTAGTGACTATCTCCTCTCGGTCTAAGAACACCAAATTAATCAATCTCATAATTATCTAATTATTCCTATGTAGGTTTCTTCCTTTTGAGACAGAAAACAAACACAATTAATTCTCTCTTCCTGTTAACAATTTTCATCTCTCGATCCATCAATTATTAACTATAAACCTAGATCTCAATTCACCTCTCGGTCCTTCTTTTAATCTAGATTATAAAATTAAATCAGAGAATTAATCCATGCTATATGAGTTGATATCAATTAAACATGCATCAGAAAAGAAATCATAACCCTAGAACCTGTTTAGGGTTCTAGCCACAAAACATGACTAGAAATAAAGCAAACATATTATTAAATGACTTACAATAAAATAGGAACCTTGAATGTCTTGTAAAAAACTCCAAAGCTCAATTATTCTAAGTGTAATAATGCATAAAAGATGTATGTAATTCGTGCCTAAGAGTTCTTATTTATAGAGGGGGAAAAAGATCTAATTTGAGTATTGGGTCAAAATAGCAAAAACTGCCAAAACAGGCCAAAAACAGCCTTCTCGGACATCTGTGTCGATCGACAGGGGGAATTTTGATCGACACAACCTTCAAGATCAAAATCCGGGCTGAATTTGTGATGTTTCTGAAATTTTGGCCTCTGTTTCGATCGACAGGAATCCTGTCGGTCGACAGAAATCCTGTCTCTCGACACGGATGCATTTGCCTGCGCAGTCTCACGGTTTTGGCCATAACTTCCTCTCCCAAACTCCGATTGACCCGATTCCAGTTGAGTTGGAAAGCTAATACAAAGATCTTTCCATCCATGTGCTCCATTAGCTCAGATTCCATCTGTGGAAGAAGTCGTGACTGTTCCTTTGAACATCATCTGCTTTCGGTACGGGTTTTCAATGAATTTGGCCTAAAACCTGGAAAAATCACCCATCAAAGGCATAACACCCTCTAAAGTAGACTCATGCACAGAAATAAGTAAAAACATAATATAAAACACTTGAAACAATGGAGAAAAATATAGATAAGTGAGTATAATTATGAGCTTATCAACATGGTAGTGAAATTAAAAGGATTGGGGCTTAAAACCCGCAGTTCTGGTTGAGGGTGACATCGTAAACGTCTACGAGTGTAGCTTGCGGTGGGAAATCTTGGGCAATTAGTGGAAAACATTTGTACTTGATTTATTAAAAGGTTTTCAATGCATTTGTTTTCGAAGTTCTACATGTATGTTCTTATTTAAGATTATTTATTGTTTCAGATATGTCTATGTCTACTGTTGATCATATACTTGCTCTCAATTCTCTAACTGGTCCAAACTTCCATGAATGGACATACTGCATTGAATATATCCTCCTGACTAAGCAACACATGTTTGTTCTTACTATGATGCCACTTGCCCCACGTTACCATAAAGTCTCTAGACGTGAGAAGGAGTACTATGAAAGATGGGTAGCATCTGAGGATTTTACTTACACGTTAATCTCAGATAACCTGTCTAGAGAACTCAAGCTCAAATACATGGGCTATTGTAGCTCTATAGCGATCTGGATGGACTTAGTGGCCACGTTTGGTGAAGTGGAACGAACTATCAACTGTGATCTCGTAAAAGACCTAGTCTGTAAGAGAATGGTTGATGGCAGTTCGGTGACACTGCATGTGATGATGATGGATAACACCATGAGACGATTCACACGTGGAGGTGGATGTATATCTGATCGGGCAAAGATCGATATAATCCTGAACTCTTTACCGCTTTCATTCTATGACTTTAAGATGGATGTGGCTAAGAGAAGTGAGTACTCCTTCAAAGAGTTGCTCACTGATCTCATAGCAGGACGGTCCTTCGTACCATCATGGGAGTCTGAGTTATCAGATCTTGAGCACAGCTTGGGCACATTGAAAGGTGTGGTTCATACTGTGTGCAAGAACATGATTGATCGCAAATCACGTGAGAGGAGGTATAATGAAATGAAAAGGGTTGGTGTCACTTCAAGTAAGAGCGCATGCGGAAGCAAAGGACAAGGTACGTCATTTGCATTTGTAACGAAAACATGTTTAGCATCGGTTTCTACTCATTCGTGGGTAGTGGATACTGGAGCTACTGATCATGTTTGTTACATTTTGCAGGGGTTCACACCGAGGAGGGTGCTGAAGAATGACGAGGTTACCATCTCGATGGGGAATGCAGCACAAGTGAGTGCAGCTGCCATTGGAGATTTCACCTTGTACTTTGATGATTCTGTTTTAACTTTGAGAGATGTTTTGTACGTGCCGAATTTTTAGCGAAACCTTATTTCAGTTTCCAAACTTTATGTTGATGGATATTCAGTTATTTTTGATAGTGGTGTTTCTATCATTGGTAATAACGGTGTTATCTATCGTGGAATGCTGAATAATTCTCTCTATGTTGTTAACTGTAATCATAAGTCTTCCGCAAGTATTGCATGTAATTCATCCGTAATTGATAATCCTAGAAAGAGAAAACTTACTTCTTCTGATGATGATCTTACATATCTCTGGCACTTGAGACTGTGTCACATCAGCTTGAAGCGGATTCAAACACTTGCAGATGACGGTACATTGGACCTAGTCCGGGTTGTACCTTATCAAGTCTGCGAATCCTGCATCGAGGGCAAGATGTCAACTAGGCCTTTCAAGGCTAGTCAGTCTAGAGCAGAGGAAGTATTGGAATTGATCCATTCTGACTTATGTGGACCGATGTCCATGCAGGCTCATGGAGGATACGAGTACTTCGTCACTTTCATTGACGACTACTGAAGGTACGGATACGTTTACCTTCTTCGCTACAAGTCTGAATGCTTTGAGAAATTCAAAGAGTTCAAGGCTGAAGTAGAAAAGAAGGTCGGGAAAACTATCAAGTCGCTGCGATCTGACCGCGGTGGCGAATACCTCGGTAACGAGTTCCTGCAGTATTTGTCAGAAAATGTGATCACATCCCTGTGGACTGCACCGGGTACTCCCCAGCAAAAAGGTGTAGCTGAAAGAAGAAATAAGACTCTTCTAGAGATGGTAAGATCAATGATGAGTTATGCAAACTTACCAATTTCGTTTTGGGGCTACGCATTGAAAACAGTGGCTTACGTGCTTAATGTGGTGCCCTCTAAATCAGTTCCTAAGACACCTTCTGAGCTCTTCCTTGGTCGCAAACCTAGTTTGTACAAGTTTAGAGTATGGGGCTGTCCGGCACACGTACTGTCAAAGGAACCTGATAAGTTAGAAAGCAGGTCAAAAGTAATGCTGTTCATAGGGTATCCCAAGCAAACGAAAGGTGGTTACTTTTACTGTCCTGAGAGTCAAAGAGTCGTTGTTAGCACCAATGCTAGATTCTTGGAGGACGAGTATATGAGTAATCACAGGTCAAGGAGTGATATTGTTCTTCAAGAAATTGAGAACGAGAATGCAATTCCAAGGGAAGGGGAACGTGTAGATGTGGGTGCACCTGTGAGAGGTACAGCACCACAGACACGTTCTTCAGTGCAAGGTGAAGGACCACAAGTCACTGCACCTACTACTGACACGGCACCGATGCCTCGTCATAGTGGGAGAGTTATTTTCTAGCTGGAAAGGTACATGTTCGTGGGTGAGTCTTCGGACTTGAGCCCGGAAGACGGACATGAGGACCCACTGACTTACGAAGAGGCAGTGCAGGACAAGGATGTTGCCAAATGGCGTGTCGCCATGGATTCTGAAATTGAATCCATAACTGCTATGGATGTATACCAGAAAACTGATTTGTCGGATGACTTTAGGGCCATAGGGTGCAAATGGGTATACAAGAGAAAGAAAGGGGCAGATGGAAAGATCACGGCTTTTAAAGCCAGGTTGGTGGCAAAGGGTTATAGTCAGAAAGAGGGCATTGACTATGACGAAACCTTTTCACCCGTAGCCAAGCTCAAATCCATCCGGATACTCCTTGCCATAGCTGCGCATACGGACCTCGAGATCTGGCAGATGGATGTCAAAACCGCTTTTCTAAACGGTTACCTTGAAGAAGGTGGGGACATCTATATGCAGCAACCCGAGGGTTACATAAGCAAGGGCGAAGAACATCTTGTCTGGAAGCTTAGGAAGTCCTTGTATGGACTTAAGCAAGCTTCAAGGTCGTGGAACTTACGTTTCAACGATGTGATTAAATCCTATAGATTTTCACAGTTGGAAAAAGAAAGTTGTGTTTACCGGCTTTGTGTCAGTGAGAGCATAGTCTTCCTTGCACTTTACGTTAATGCCATACTCCTATTTGGAAACAACGAGGGAGTGATGTCGGAAATCAAGGCTTGGTTATCTGATCAGTTCCAAATGAAGGATCTGGGAGAAACTAGCTACATTCTTGGGATTAAGGTCTTACGAGATCGTAAGAGAAGAATGTTGAGCTTATCCCAGGCATCCTATGTGGATACTGTGATTGCCCGGTTCAGCATGCAACTCGCCAAGAAAGGTTTGCTATCTTTCAGACATGGCGTTCATCTTTCTAGTGGGCAGTGTCCTCAGACACAGCGGGAGAAAGATGAGATGAGTCTTGTACCATATGCTTTGGCAGTGGGTAGCCTCATGTATGCGATGCTGTGTACCAGGCCAGATATCTGTTATGCAGTTGGCATGGTAGCAAGATATCAGTCTAACCCTGGACAGGCGCACTAGACTGCTGTAAAGCACATCCTCAAGTATTTGAAAAGAACTAGGAATTTCTGCCTAGTTTATCAAAGTGAGGATTTGTGCCCTGTGGGTTATACGGACTCGGATTTCCAAGGAGACCAGGATGAGAAGAAATCGACCTCAAGATATGTGTTTACCCTTGGAGGTGGAGCTATATCTTGGAGGAGCTCAAAGCAGAAATGCATTGCTGACTCCACCATGGAGGCGGAATATGTCGCCGCCTCCGATGCCTCGAAAGAGGGGGTGTGGCTCCAGAATTACCTTTTAGAGTTGGGCGTGATCCCGAGTTTGCCGAGGAGCATCACAATTTAGTGTGATAACTCTGGTGCAGTGGCAAACTCAAAGGAACCGCGGTCTCACAGGGCAAGCAAACACATAGAGAGAAAGTACCATATCATACGAGAAATCGTATCGAGGGGCGATGTGCTGATTAAGAAGATTGACACTGCTGATAATCTTGCTGATCCATTTACAAAGAGCCTGCCGCGGAAAGTTTACGAAAGACATATTTGTGAGTTGGGTCTGAGGTGGAGAGCCTACGTAACGTGCTCGTATATCCGCATCTTGGGTAACAGCAGTTCGTGTAGTACCGCCTGAGACTGGGTTTAGGTAACCATATCCGACTAATAGGATGGGGACATTCCCTGAGGAGCTCAACAACATTCATCGTGCCAAAGTCCTGCAGGCTGATTAATTTCAGGCACGAGTGATAAGGTTTGAGTGGTACTACTCAGGAATTATAAGATATTAATTAATTGTAGTGAGAGCTTGTCAGAGGCTCCGATTAATGAATGGATGTCCGGTAACCTTAAATATGGGGATTCTCAATTAATGCAGCTCGTTCTCATAACGTGGTAATAAAGGGGTAGGTCAATATTAATTATGTGGAGAAAAAGAATTAATATTAGTTAATTAATTGTATCCTGGGTTGTGGACATGGGAATTAATTAATTTATAGGCCCACTTTATTATTTGCATTAGGTCCCAGGTCTGGCCCAAATAAGTGTGCTGAATTGAGCCCAGTAGCCCATTAGGGATAAAACCCTGGGTCTATAAATAGACCACTCTCTCTGGAAACCCTAGCCACCTTTTTGTGATTATTCAAATCAGTCAAAACCCTAGGGCAGAGAGAGAAGATGCGTCGATCCCAAGAGGAGGAGGAGAATTTCGATTCTGGTCCTGCTCAAGTCGCAGATCTACGGAGTCCTCACCAGTAGTAGATCTAATCAGCACCGGGATACAGATCTGAAGATCTAATCTGGAGAACAGATTCTTTTTCTCTTGATTTCTTTGTTTTCAATTTTATTCTAAGAAATTAGAGATCTAATTTTTTATTCCGCAGATAAAATCGGATTGTGTGGTTGATTTTAAGTTGGAAATTCAAACGCAAAAGATCGGTTCAGACTCGACAGAATTACGGTAAATTCCTCAATCCACAATTCTGGTTATTAAATTCATAGGAGCATGCTAGGATTTATTATGATTTTAATTATGCACAATATCCACAAATCGACCCGGTTCAGTTTGGTTTTGGTGATTCAGTTCACGGGAAAACCCTACAGAAGCCCTCATACTGACTTCTCCTTGTTAGTATGGTTAGACCTAAAACTGAGTGCTCCAACTCAGTTTTCGGTTAAGGTCAGGCGTGATGATAGTCAGTTCTCGAGCATTCTCCATTGATCGATCTTCAGTCTAAGTTATATTACAACTCGATCAATCCTATACACGGATTACAGTTTAGAACTCTAGAAATTGGAAAAACTGACTAAGATGGCTTACATTCTTTGACCCACCAAAACATCAAAAGGAAGGATTTCTCTAACAAGAATCCTAACAACTCTTCAATCTACCTATTGAAAATAACTTAAAATAACATACAACACAATATAACTGAACTTCTTATTATTTTGGGAAGCTCATCCATCATTCGGATTCCAGGTTGCGTCAAGCATAGAGTTTTACCACAAACACGTCACTACGCTCCTGTTTAACTTTAGTCTTCACAAGCTTTACCACAAACTTGTCGCTAGACTTGGAAATTGGGAAGGTTGTGATGTTTAGTTCTTTACAGATGTTTAGGTTGAAGTTTCTAGGCTTCTGAAAAAAATAAAAGAACAAAAAACTATATCGGATTCCACTATTTAAGAACGCGGTAGGAAATTGTGAAGATTGCAGATTTCTAGATCTTTAGAATCAAAAAGAATTCATAACCCTTTGATTGTTCCTGTTTTAAAAGTAGTCATTTGGTAGTTGTTGGTCATATTGTTCTTTCCTCAAAAGGTGACAGTACTTTATACATAATGACAGACTTTTCGTCTGAATGTCTCTATTTAAGTCAGTATAAGGAATCCCAACTGGATCTCCTCTCTGACTTATGAAGGAAGAATGTCTTAGTTTTTTTCGTCTTCTCTTTTGACTTCCCCCTTAACTTTGTCGGGTAAGTCTCCTTCTTAACTGCAAGTTTGTTCTCTGAAGTTTCCGTCTAATCTTTTGAGTGATGACTAATCCTATCAGTTATAACTCAATTTATCTGTACAAGATTACTTGTAGTTGAACTAGATCTAAGACAATTCTATACAACAATAACTAACTTATTATACAATTTGACTCATCAAAAATATATTTTTCTTAATTAGTATATTTTCCTATTTTTGCTTCGATCTAAAGGCTAGTTGTATAAATTAACTAACCAAAAACGCGGTTAGGAAATTTGTTAGAAATGTCCTTATTTTATGTTATTTTGGTGGGCCAAAGTATGTAAAAGACATCTTAGTTTTGTCTCTAAATTAGTTTCAGTATGATCTAAAAATGTAAAGTCATGTATAGGCTTTGTATCAAATTGTAAGCTGGAGCTAATCTGAAGACCAGACTAATGAATCAGTCTGGGATGCGCAACACTCAACAGACTAAGGTTCGAACCGAACGTACAAGTTTGTGATACATGAGTCTAAACTGATAAGGTTGGGATTCACCAAGTATGGGACTAGCAAGTATGGTCTTACTAGTCTGAATACCAAATTCACCAGTATGAGACCAAGCATATACTGATGGATGACGTCACCAACATGAACTTGCGAGTATGACAACACTAGCATGGTTTTCTAAGTTTCAGTTCCAGTGCAAAGAGACAAAGAGAATCATCTAAGGAATGTACTGACAATTACAAACTTTAAAGATTGGAGATTCCTCAATGTATGCAAGCACGAGACTCCAAACCTGTTACCTAGGACATTTAGTCCATGATTCTTCAAACTGACAGACTGTTGTTCTGACAGAAAGGTGAACAATCACTATCATCGTCAGAAAAAATCGGAGCAGGCGCAAAATATCTTAAAAAGCACCATCTACCAGCCAATAGGCGCAGTCAACAGAGACTTCCGATCAGACATCTTCCAATCTGTCCTAATGGATATTTATTTTAATCCTTCAACCTCATGGCTGTAAATACTGGAGGATCTTCAACAGAAAAAGGTTACGCTTGACAAGTTACAAATCATACGTTCGAAACAATTGATAAGTTCTTATTTTCACTAACTTATCAATGAAGTTCTTGAGTATTTTAGTGTTTTAAAAGCATTTTATTCACATTTGCATGCATGATAGGGTTACTACTCGTTTGATGCTCGTGATGGTGTGTATTGCAGGTTTTTGGATGAAAAATGACTAAGGAAAGAATGAAGCCCCAGGAAGAGTATCAGCTTCGATTGACGCAGACCTGCGTCGATCAAAGTCGAGAGCAAGGAGCGATCAGCTGATTGGCTTCACCTTGATCGATGTTGGCGTGCGTCGATCAAAGTCAACAGAATTTCAACGCTCGAAGTGTGGGTCGAACCGAACCTCCACCTCGACCGGCGTGACCTCACGTCGATCGACGTTAACCTCAATCTGGCAGATTTTTCTTGGTTTTAAGATAGATTTGTATCTTAATTCCTAGGCCTGACAGGATACATCCAAGACAATTATAAATAGCCCTCTCTAGGTTGAAAATTAGTGTGTTAGATTTTAGATTTCATTGGAAGAAAAAGACAATAGCAACAATTTAGTATTTTTAGTTTGTTTTCGCATTTGGATTACATTCAGAGATTGTGGCAACAACTCAATATTGTTCCGGATTCGAGTTTTTCTTTATGCAAAATTATTTCAGGTTTTATCTTTTTATGTTAATTCTGATTATGTCTTTGCGTAGCTAAATTCTCTGTAGATTCTAGGGTTTCGAATATTATGCCTATGTGTATGATTGAATTGAATTAATTCTTTCTGATTCGTAGTTTATGAAAACTAGGACTTACTACGATCTTGATTTACTGGGCATAAGTTAGAATTAATTTAGTTGGAATTTAGAGACTCAAAAGGTAATGGATTTCAATGGAACATGGTTTTCATAATACAAATTGTTTTTCTTGTCTAAAAAGAGAGAATCAATTGTAGGAATAAATTTGTAGGTCTAATTGGAGTTAATTATGTTTTCTCGAGACTGAAATGGTAGAGTAAATTGATTAATCAACTTTGTGAATCGTCCTCAACAGAAATTCATAATACTTTTTCGATGTTCCACTACGAAGAAGAATTAAAATTAGTAATTAATTGATTCATAATTACATATATGGCATAATAGGTAGAAAGCCCTATGATCTATGTTTCTCATATTCGAATTTTAAAACCTTTCACACTTTACTGCTTTATTTCAATTTTAGGATTCAACTCCTCTGGGATTCGATAATTTTATTTCATCACTATATTATTAGCTTAGCTAAATCGCTAGTAAAATAATTTAGCGATCACCAAGCTGATACGCTAAAGTTCTCATTCAACGTTCGAGGCTCTTAAGCTAATTTGTGTGTCACTCTAGTGAACACGAGACTCAAAACCTTAGAGTTCTTGAGTTATTCTCTTGGTAATTTTTCTCTACAAGAAAGATTACAACAGTCAAGTGCGTTTTGTACATAGACTCTTACGGGCTTATTGCCGCCATGCTGAAAGTTTCGGGAAATCTTTAAACACCCCATTCTGGCGACGAGGAGGTTGCGTGTTGTGCCTACACTCCAAAGAGCTACGAAGTGAAGGACGAACAAAGGACCAGGCGATTAAGCTTGTGGGCTGAAGGACAAGGCATTCTTCAGCAAGCGATAGATCGTAGGAGCATCTTGTGTGATCCAACACTTAGTGTATTTCAATACTTGTGTCTGAAGAGTGGACGTAGGACCTTTTTTTTGTCTGAACCACTATAAATCATTTATCATTTATTGCTTTCAATTAATTTTTGTCGGCTTAATTGTTTTTAAAACTCAATACTCAAGTGTTGTAATATATACTGAAAACTGACACTAAGCATACTTGAACCTAAGTACCTGAACTAAAGATTTGACAAACCAAATTGACTCGTCATTATCAGTTTCGATAAACGCAAGCTTAATGAAAAACAAATTATTTTCCGCTGTACAACTTACGATTACTCTGATAAACCGAGACCAATGAACACATATTTTAAAATTAAAAATATGAATGAATCTTGAAGGGAACATTGTAGGATTTAGGCATATAATATATATCATTTGATGCTAGCTGAAAAAAAATGATTTATTATTTTCTAATCACCTTTTGTACAATTTTTCTATTTATATTAGCAATCATTTAGTGAACTTCACAAATGAGAGTTTGGTGGGATTAAAACATTCTTAAACTTTATTTGGATTCACGGATTTAGAGTCACAAATTTATATTTATCATGCAAATTATTTTTATTTGTATTTTTAATGACTTTATTTTATGGAGTAGCTTTTTTGTTGAATATAAAATCATTAGAAAGTTATTTCCCTCTAATTATTCAGTAACTTAATATTTACTCAATTAAATACATTCAAAGGGTCATAATCATTTTTAATTTCTGGACTAATCACCAAGTTAATATCTCTAAAAACATTAGTTTGATTGGCAACCAAATAATTAAACCGTCGATGATTAAGGAAAATCAATTCTGTATTGATATCCTTTTTTATCTTCTTTATTTTTTTATTTTATTTTTCTTGAGTTGGCATGTCATTTTCTCATCAACACTATATTGGTGTTTTAAATTTCCATAATTTCTAGACGAGTTAAATGACACTTACTAGCATCAACAACTATAATTAATGATTCACATCAAATCTCATTAAACATACATATAGATCTAGCTCTAAACATATACATAATTTTCATAACTATATGGCATGCCATGTAGTATTAGAATTATGCTAATAATTTAGATAAACTATTTAGAGCACACCAATAAGTAGCAGTCCTAATGAATAGTTTTTTTTTAAAATGTATTTATAAACATTGGTATATAGTTCCAATATTTATATGCATTTCAATTATGGCACTTTTCTGCGTTTGTAATGTAAATCAATTCTTTTTTTGCTTTGACAAATCGTTATGGGATTTTAAGGATTATCTTTTGTTCAAATTATAATTGAAAAAATGTAACCTTTTCTTTCCTAAAAAATCAAGAAATTAAGCAAATGAAAGTGGGATGAGAAATATTTTTATTAAAAAAAAAAAAAAAACTTTATTGGGATGCACAAGTATAATCATGGAACTTTTGGATTGAGTTGGGGAAGCAAAATTAAACAAGACAATCTTCTAAAAAACCATAATGATTGTTGCCAAACTAAGCTTATGGGACATCATCATTCAACACATGTAACCTGCATACTATCCATGTTTCCACTTATAATTACCAAACCCTAAAAACATATTAAATAAAGATAAGAAAAATAAATAAATAATCATCACTCACAATCCTAAGAAACAAGATGTGGAATGCTAATCAATCAAGTTGTAGAATTAGTTTACCAATTCTTTCTTTATCAGATACCATTTCCTTAGTTTAAGTAACCATTATTGCTCCACTTTCAACTGTGTAAACATTAAGACACGTACAAATCAACAAGGATGCCCTAATTTTTTTATTTTCTATTTTAGAGGGTTTTTTTTTTTTTTTTCAATGATGATGTTATTATTGTATATAATATAATATTAGTTATTAAATGAAACGTTTTTTTTTATCCAAAAATCTGTTCTTACATCCTGCCCCCGGACCCCTACTCTAGTATTTGGGTTTTAATGTCACTAGACCAAATTCTGCCCAACTATTTACCACAAATTATCAATAACTATTTCAAAAAAGATTATTATTATTCCTTTATTTCCAAAAATAAGAAAAGGAACAGTATAAATATTAAAATGATTAAATCTGGATGGTAATAATAATGATAGAAAAACCACAATAATGGCATAAATAAGTGGGATCACATCAAATTTAAACAAAAAACAAAAAGAAAACTCTTTATCCAACAAACTTCAATCATACTGAATAGAATTATAAACAGTGTTATTCACCTTTTTTTAATAATATATTAATGTTACATCGATTCCTACAAAGGAAAAAGACAACAAAAGATAGTGTTTGCAATTTGGTGGTTCCTTGTGCTAAAGTGAGTTGTACTGTTTACTGGTATTGATGTTGCGCTCCACCGGTTTGTACCTTACCCTTAATTTACCACAAAACTCTAAACTATAGCTGGCAATATAATATAATGTCTCTTTCTCTCTCTCTTCAATAATAATATTTGGATGAGGCCCGGCCCGGCCCGGCCATATGTAATGTTTTGTGCATGGGTTTATAACGTTACAAACATATATTTACATAAAATTAATTTGACTTATTTGTTTGTTATGAATCGTTGTTAATGATAGGTATAAATCATAATATTCACTTCATAATCATGAATGGGGACAAGTTCTAATCAATTTGATAAATGTTTCAAGATCTTATCATGTAATCAACCAAATTGTCACACTTTGACTCCAATCAAATAATTCTCGATCACAACTTATCAAAATGTAGTGTCCTTCCAACTTTAGCAAATTTTATTTTTCAAGAAAAGTGAGCTTTTTGTGTGCCAAGAATCAAGAAAAAAAAAAGGATCATTTTGTGGTGAAGGAAAAGGCAAAATTGGGGGCCAAATTGCTTCAAGATTCAAATTGTGATCTTGTTTGTTAGTGAAATGGACAGCTATATATAACTCGTGTTCCCTTTGAAGAGATTCTCAACTAAGTTTTTGTGAATTTTTGATTTATCAAAACAATATCAACTTTAAAAAATCTAAATTCAAACTTATATAATAAAATATCGATAATAATATTTAGCATCTTGGAAGCCCATAGGTAGAAGGCCCACTACCCATTTGACTAGTCTAAGTATGGAGAGCCATTCCCATGTGCAGGTGTTTGTCTTCATCATTTGTCCACAAATGCCAAAATTATGTACAGTTTTATTTTTGGTTAAATAAACTAATAAAAGCCTTCCAAAATAAGGCAAATTATAACTCATATTTTAACGGGTCCCATGTCGGTTTGAGATGCATTTGGCCTATTCAATTATTTTAAAAACTACCATTCCTCATACTCGAATTTCCCATTTCATATTTAAATATAAAATATATTTATCATATATAAACCTTGATATCGATTTCTAAAGCCCGATATAGTCCCCAAACGGCCCATAACTTCAGCCCATAGAAATGCATGGAAAAAATGAAGGAATGAAGCATATGTAATGCAATCCAGCATAGACTGCTTTCTTGAAATACAACTTATAGAATAATAAAAATGAATAAAACAAGAAGTTTTATTATGAAAATAGACACTATTTTACAAGCAAGAAAAAGGAAGGTGGAGGGCCTCATAGCTACAAGTACATATATCTTACAACAGCAGCAGGAAAGGAGAGCGCTAGCTCACTGGTTGGGAGTGAGAGACGGGAACGACGGTATCGACTGAAGGATGAGCTTCCGGCTGCTTCTGAGGCCGGGGGAGTTGTGAGGCGGAGACACTCTCTTCCGGTTAGGGGAGGACAACTTGATGCCACCACCATCTGGAGGAGATCCACCTTGGAGGAACTCTGGAATTTCGTCTTCTCTGATGGTTTCAAACTGTTTTTCGAACTTTGGTGGTGGGGGGAAGAAGCTTGGCTTCCCGAATCCTTGCCTGGAGAGGAAACTGGACGAGGAGGAGGAGGCGGCTATGGAAGGAAACGAAGATCTGGGTGGCTTCTTCTTCGAGGAAAACGGGAGCTGAGCTAAGGGCCTGCAGATTAATATGAGAAAAAAGAAAGAATGAGAGCTTCGTTTTTACAAGCATGCACCATTCATGCTGCTTACCTTCCTCCACGTAGAGGAGTTGCAGGAGGAGCAGAATCCGGGTTCTGTTCTGCGTCGTTTTCCACTACGCTCTTCTCAGCCGCCTCTGTTTCTTCTTCCTCGGCTTCAGCTTCCATGCCTACTACACATGAGCCAGTTTCAGAATTGAATCAAGAATATCTAAATATGTTTAGAATCAGCCTAACTGGCGCGTTGTTGTTGTTACTCACCATCTTTTCTACCGAATGCATTCTTACAACCTTCGCATCTGCAGTTAACAGAGCAGCCGACACCACCCTGCAGAAAGCGAAAGGGTTACCCATCAGCTGACATAATAAGAGAAGGATCCCACACAGGAGGAGAGAAAACGAACCTGATAGCATTCGCAGTATTTCTTCAGGCAGCCCGATTTTTTGCAGTTGCATCCTCTCTTGTGACGAGCAGAAGCAGGAGTCTTGCTGGATTCGTCTTGCTGCATGGATTTAAGAGAGTTAAAGAGCACGAGCAATCAATCATACGCAGCAGCAGCTACTTACCCCAATCTCTAATGGCGAATCTGATCCCCTGATCACTTTGGGAGCAAAAGCAAGAGGATTTCTTGATTCGATCTGCTTGCGTGTTGCAAGGACGGTGTCTTCATGGATAGGTTTGTTGAAGCAGTCTATACAGGCACAAGGTTCCACGCAGTAGACACCGGCAGCAAAGCATTCGCAGTAGCTGCACGAAATGGACCATCACACAATGTACGAAGATTGTAATGACACATAGGTACAAGTACTAACAGTTTTAGACATTTTGATCTCTTGCAGTTACACCGCTTGCACGATTCACCCTCCCCAGCTTGTTCACCCCGGCGCCTGACAAATCAAATTCCAGAGGTGATCTCAAAAGCTGAAACTAGCTGCATAGAAAGAAATAAATAAATAAGGATACCTCTTCTTCTTGGGGCTACCCTGACTGATCTCCTCATATCCAGATGGTGGGCAGGCATCTTCAACCGGCAAAATAGCATTTTCCGTGCCATCAAGTTCTCTGTCTGGCAAAACAGTGTCCAGCAGTCCTTGACTGTGGGTTGATGGATGGATATTCACTACTGAGCTAGGACCGATCAATAATCTTGCTGGCGCTGAGGAATCGGGGTTAACAATTTTGTATTCCTTAGGAGTAGATGCAAGAGCATTCAAATGCAAGCCAATGCCAGGCAAAAGACAACGTGAAGACTCATTTCCCCTGTTTATCGCGACCAACTTCGGGTCCTTGGAGGATGTATTGCCATCAGAAGAATGGAAAAACACAGGAGAATCATCAGAGACTGGATTCTCTTCCAAGTGTTTTCTACAAGAACCTCCCATCTCGAAAACAAGACAGCGCCTTCTCATACCACGGTAAAAACCAAGATGCTACAAAGATAATGGTATGAAATATTAATGAGCACAGAAATCATTCCTCAGTGAAAAGGAATAGCAAAAGAATAGAATTCTACCTCGAAATCCACCTTTTCATCTGGATTACTCAATGATGATCCAGCTGCATTGTCCATCTCATTTTCTTCTCCTGGCTGTGTAGACAGATTTTCTGCTTCATTTCCTGCCGCAACTTGCTCATCCTCTGTACAAATTAAGTGCATGTCACCGGTGTAGAAACTCGTACCAGGGTCAACTGAACTGTTGTAAGAATCTCTGTCATTGGGAGATTCAAAAACTAACAAGTCAGAAGTATCCACATGTTCCCAATCACAGGATGCAGCTTCTTTAGTTTGATCCATCTGCGTTGCCAAATCCATGTTCGCGTCACCCCTCTGAGAGGGCTCGCGTGTTAAAGGAATGAGTGCCGAAGAACTGCAAGCATAATCCGCCACGCCTTTGGCTTCAAGACCACAGGCAGGTCTTAGGTTGGAGTTGGGACTCGCACATTCATAATCTTTGTCGAAATCAACAACAAAGTTTGAGCAATCATAAGATGGCTCAGCAGCCTCTCCACCATCATCACTTTTCTTCTGTTCATCCAATTGCTTAGCAGCATTATTCACCTTATTCGCATCAGCTTTGATCCCATCATCAGAAGAGAATTCGGGTTTTGATGGATCTGATAGCTGATGCCTGGACAATGAAAAAACAAGGACGAAACCACGCAGTCAAGACCAGCACAGCTCACACAAAAGAAAGGGCATGACATTGCAACATGTGATTGAATTTACCTTCTGAGAAATCTAGATTCCCTTAGGGAACTAACATGAGGTGAAGTGAAAACTGATGGAATGGATGCAAAACTGAGAGGGTTGATTGTCTGAGTGATGTGAGTCGACTTAACCGGCTTGATAGGGGACAGACTGTTGAGAAAGTTGAAGACGGGGGAGTCCTGCACGCGAAGAGTAGCAAGCCATATTGTCAGGAAACAATTCACAGTAAAACCAGAGCAACTGATGATTGATTCATGGTGGATGGATTGAAACCTATACATTTCACATATACCTATCAACTAGTGATTGCAAGGCAGCATGCACATCAAGAAAATAAAGAAGAAAAGAAAAGAAAGCACACCAATTGGTAAGTAAAAATGTTGATTGCAAGTATGCTCATAGAAACAGAAAAGCTAACATGATTTGAGAAAAAGGTCAAAGGAAACTTGAGATTTAGAGAAAAGTGAATCACATCTCACAATCAAAGATGATTGCATACAGAAAAAAAAAAAAATAAATAAATAAATAAATAAATGGGAGATTTGAAATAAGACTCTTTTTCCAATTGACCCAATGGATACTATCAATCCAAGATCTTTGACTAAAAAGAAACGGCTGAAACAACTTTAAGTTTCTTCAGATTTGATAGAGTTATTAGCACATAGATTTCTTCAAATCTGGGAAAACAGTTGAAAAAACTAAGGAAGAATCATTAAAGTGAATCGAGGCGGAAGAGGTGAGAGAGAGTTCACGCATGCATAAAAAAGAAACAAACTGTCAAAAAGAGAAGTAAAACCCTAAAAAGGAGTGATTCATGAAATCGCTCCATATTCTCCGTCTTCACTTTTGACTCCGACAATTGAAGGAGCAAGAATTTCAATAGTGATATTGAAGAAACCAAGTTAAACAAAACTAGCCCAGATTTGCAGGGAGAAACATTTACCTAGCAGATCAAATCCCACAAAACCAAGATTCCTAATTTTTATACCAGAACTAGGAAATAGATTTCATAAAAGAGGAAACAAACAAAACCAAAAGCCTTGTGCAAAACAAAGAGTTTTTTTTTTTTTTTAAGAAACAAAAACACATTCTTGGACAATTTCACTCAAAACCCATTTCTCAAACAACTTCAAGGAGCAAAGCTCCCAAATCCAGCACGAATAAGAAATGCAGAGCCCATGAAAATAAAATGCAGACTTTAAGCTCAAGAAATCAAATCAAACCTCAAATTTGCTAATGGATGCTGCGATCTGGCTATTTTTGCTCCTTTCCGGAGTGTCCATCACTTCTTTGGTAGTCCCATTTCCAGAACTATCAACTCTCTCCTCCATCACTTGTTTGAATAGATAGATAGCTCTCTCTATCTATCCCTTCTCTATACGCTCCACAAGTCACATTTACAAGTAGAGTGAGAGAGAATGGGTCAAACAAGAGTGAATGAAATTCAAGAGGAGCGGGAAACGAAGTGAGAGAGAGATGAGCTACTAAACAACAGTATAATGAGAGAGAGAGAGAGAGAGGGAGAAAAAAAAAGAATGGATTTTTCTCGCGCTGACAAAAGAAAAAGACCCCACCGGCCACCACTCCACCAAAACAAACACACACACAGCTGTTGTCCATGTGGAAGATTTATATGCGAAGCAAAAGCAAGGCAGCGTTTAAAGATGGTGTTGGGAGGGAAAATAAAAGAAGAACGACACGATGGAGAGACGCCATTGACACTTGGAGAAAAGTAAATACGACTGTAATTTCTTATCATATCGAGTAGTAATTAACATTTAACTATGCCTGTGATAGTAAATTTTCTCATTCAAGAAAATACTTAGGAGAGTCAATTGTTTTGAGTTCCAAGCTAATGAATTTCCTTTTTTGTTATAATCAATCAAACATTTTCTTTTCCAGCCAATCGATTGTTTGAATATGGCTATTTAGCCGCTTAAAATAAGTCAACTTTAACAATTAATTTCTCAGGTTTTTGAGTTTTGAAAAATAGTAATTTTACAAGACTTGCACACAATCTGACTAGATATTCATTGGTGTAAATAAAATCTATAATTTTAAAAGACATTATTATATAAGTATGGCTCCAGCACATATTTATCAAACATATTGAATATTATTAATAAAATTTGAATATGTTTATTTTTGTTTTTTTTTACTTTTTAAAAAAAAAAATCGGACATGACTAAATCCGGCGTGACTATTTACCACTATTTGGATAATGATTGGCATATGATGTCATGTAAGAAACACTACTTTTATTTATGTAGACAAATGATATTAATCACAATTACTTATTTATTTTTCAATAGATATGGATTCGGATTTTAGCAGAATATATGAATTAAAGAATTAATTCTTTGATATATGTGAATGATAACTTTAAAAAAAAGTAATTTTTTGTTTCAATCACAAATCCATAATTTACTAGTACAAATGTGGAATTTAGCATCTACGAAAGTATAATAATGGCAGTTTTGAATTTTGACTAACAAAATTATTGAAAAAATGCCCCCAGATAGATATCCAGAGACAGGATCCGACCCGTCAACAATATCAATAGTTTGGGCGGGGAAATGAATTTTAAAAGTTGGGCCATACTCCACTAGGCGGGCCCACGTGTATGGTCCCACCACCAATGATAATTTCATACCTAATTTGGTATTACATATGTTATTACTTTCATTATTATTATGATTCCATGTATAGAGAAATGTTATCATATCCATCGTGGACAAGTATTAATATGCTTATGAGTGGGTGTAACATAAATTATAAATGTTTAGAATAATTATGATTAATTTTATTATTAATATTATATTATCAAATCAGTCACTAAATACACTAATATATGCCCATGATCAAAGACAAATGTATAACTCGAGTATTGCGGGGGTTTGACCTTAATTTATGAATCGACACTTTATAAAAATATTTTATTTTTAATATATATATATATATATATGGAATCGAAACACCGTGGAGACGGCCGACCCCGTAAGATTCTACAAAGCGCCGCCCCTGCCCACGGGCAATATTGTAATATTTCTCTCGAAGTATGTACATTAAAGGTGTCTAAATTTTTTTAATATTGGATTGGTTTCTACATTTATAGCTACAAGTAATTATAATTGCATGAAGCTAATAGGGATCGATTTATGGAATATAATGTTTAATGAGTATAGCTTATTACCTATCTGATAATTAATCACAACAAGCTATAGGTTTGCTTAAAGGACTATACAATCCACATGATATGAATATGAATCCTATTTTTACTCATATGAATGATTAATTCTTTATATTTATCCAGTAAATAACATTATCGAAATTATTTTTCTAACAAAAATCAAATAACTTTTAACATCATTTTCTTAAAGTTTCAGATATTCTCACATGGAACAAGTCTAAATAGATATTTGAAGTTGAATCAGGCTTTAAAAAATATATCCCAAATTAATGTGACATATAAATTATCATATTTTCGTCACATCATATTTTTGTTTGAACTTGGACAGCTCATATTAAAAAGAGAAAAAAAAAATCATAACCAAAAAGGTGGCCCCATTCAACCATTAATTCATAAGTCTAGCATTTAGGTCGTTGTAATTTATTTTATTTCAGGCATTAGATTAGATAATTAGGATTTTAATTATGTCGTTATAATCTGCCTGGTTTTAGGTTTCGATCATTAGGATTTTAATTATGTCGTTGTGTAGGGCTTAGGTTTTTAAGAGTAGATAGTCGACACATCTAATTAAAATAGTTGGGCGGCTTAATTAACAATAATTTTGGAATAAAACTAATTATGCATGATGTGTATTGAAACATATATTAATATCCTTACCAACCCAATTTTGTCCAGAAAAATAATCATTAATACTTTGCTATTAATGAAATAGAAGTTCTCAATCTAAAATATTTGATCATTTATGTAATATACTAAAAGAATTTCGGATTATCCCGTCTAAAATTTTTACATAAAAAAAAGTAAACTTACCCTCAAACTGCAATTATTATTATTATTCTTAATTTAAAGCACTGACAAATTAAAGAAAAACAACACTATGTTCTTAGACAATTTTATATTTTCAATTTTCAAGCATCAAATGATAGACAATAGAAAAAGTCATCATAAGATTTTATTTTATTTATTTATGTTTTTTCCCTCTCATCTCTAATTAAATCAGCATGTTAATTATATTTGATGAGAACGTAAAATCAATTTGTTTATATTAGAAATTCAATAGGTATATATATCATTTTGTGTAAAAAGCTCATTTAAATACTTCCATCAAATATACAACTAATTTTTAGTATAAAATAGTTCATATTTATTTTTTTAAAAAAATTAATAATAATTCAATTATATTACACATAAAAAATAAAGAATTCATTTAAAAAAAAATAGGCTGATCTGGTAAGGCTAATGCGTTTAGCCAATGACCGTTTAACTCGATAACTTTTTTATTAAATAGTTTTGTTCCGAAGTCGATGTTTAGTTCGGATTATTTGAACCAACCTGTAAATTTCAAGATAAATTGATATCCGAACAAGTTAGAGATATTCAAATTATGTTTACACAAGGCGATGATGTAAATTAGTCTAAGATTATAGTAGGCACAAAACAATATAGAAAACTTTGTAATAAAAATATTTGAATCGATCCTCTTAGAACAATATGGAATGGGACAAATGGAAATGAACATTGTAGACAACAAAGAGGTGTAGACTAAGATACCGACTATATAGTCACCCACTTTTGATTTTTATGTTGAATTTTTTCACTTTGTCTAATTATTGTGAATTAAAATGCTGTATTTATTTCATGCATGGTTCCTTTATGATTTGCATGTCACGTGACTACTAAAGTACACATTAAATTTTAATTAAATTAATCATAAAATTATGTGTGATTCGCATGAGCTTTCCCAATTTCCCAACAACATCTTCATCTGTTATCATAATGTCCATGCATGCTTGGTCTGGCACGTGACCAAACCATTCATCATCTTCATTTTATTATTATATTTCTTCATACAATCTTTTATATTCAATTAAAACAAGAGTTTAAATAAATGGTCCTAAAATAAAACGATAAATTAAAGATTTTACTATTCTAAAGGTATATATAAAAATGTTTGGCTGATTTATAAGTTACATATAAAAACCAATCAAAATTAAAATAATTTTTGTATCAGTGAAGGATCCAAAATTTCTTCTTGATATGAGTTCTATTAGATTTTCAATAGTAAAGAAATATAAAGTTGATTGAAACAAATTAAAATTGGCCCATCCTTATTTTAAGTCCCTTCATAGTTCATACTTCATACCCCTCTTCCTTTTATTCGCGAGTGGTAAGTCTCATAAAAATATCGAATCTCCTAGTTCCTATATAAATATGTTATTATGTGTTCGATCAACATGATGTGAATCTGAGAAACTTAAGATCTTAATTAATATGAATTATATCATTTACAAAATTCATATTAAATTTGGTACTCCCAAACCTATCAAAATTGTAGTATTTTTTTTAAAAATCTTACTAGTATGGCACCCACGCGATGCGTGGAAACTTAATTATTTATATTTTAATATTAAATTTGATATTTTATTTATAAACAATCAATATGGGTATTAAAAATATGTTATGTTGTTAATTTCAGTACCTTTACCACACATCAAGTAAATCAAAGTCATTTTACAACCTCTTCGAATCAAATTTTCTTTAGTTGATGGTGCTTTGATAAATCATTAATTTTGAAATAAAACTAAATGATTTATTTTGAAAAAGAGAAATAAAAATCGAACTATAAATTCATTGGTGGTAAAAAATGAAAGTATATAATATTCATTCATCAAATTTTGCACTTATCTGTTAATAATTTGCTCAAATATAGAGGAATATATGTTCCATATAACATATATTTGTTTATTGTCTCATTTTTTACTCGTATTTTATTATTACCTCGGCTTCCCCGATTAATACACACAAATGCACACCATGCATCTCTATTGTGTTTCCCACATCTCTTCTCTCATTTTAAATTTATTATTTAGATTGTATTTTAATCATAGTAAAATATAAATAATACCATATATAAGCAACGGCTTCTCTAAAATATAGTTGGACAACTCATACATATTTTTTAAAGAATGAGTAATAGATTAGTTGAGAATTCAATATTCTAACAAAAACAATAGAAAATATTATTAGTTAATTTCAATTTTATTTAAGAACAATAATATAATATTACATTTAATGTATTCATTGGAACATGAAAAATAATTATCACAAAATAGTAATTAATACCATATTATTCTTATATACATGTCTCATCATTTATCAATACAAATATATGCTAAAAATTGTTACTTAAATAATACTATACCATAAAATTTTACACAACTCTTGCTAATAAATATATTGAGGTTCACACTTATGCCCATTGATTGCCTCTACATTATCGAGCAAAATTGTATGTGCCGTCGAGAAAAGAGTGACTGCTCAACCATGACCACCAGTTATGACTTCTGAGCCAACAATGATGGCTGCAACTCTGTCGTAAAATCTCAACTTAAAGTTAAATAGTATAATTTATAATAATAACAAAAGAAAACTAAAAGAAATAAATGAACACTATTAAAATTTCATTTGAGAGGAGAGGGAGAATGTACAGATCTACTATAATAATTAAAAAAAAAAACTAAACAAACCAAATGAGCACAATTAAAATTTTCATTTGAGTGGAGATGGAGAATGGAGAGTTTGTAAAAAAGACACTCATATTTATAGTGTCAATATAATAATAGAGGATCTAAAATTTAATTATCTCGACCATAATTAGAGGGTTGTATTTAATTTGATTACCAATTTGTGTCATAATTTTAGCTAATCTATTTTGATTTTCTTATGTTTCAAAATATAAAAATGAAAGTATTGATTTATTGCCATTTTCATTGAATCATTTTGCATAATAACGTTTATTAATTTGCAATATTAATGTATTAATAGTTTCCATATTTCCTTGTGATTATATCGTAAGTTTTGTTTAGAAGAAAAATAAATATTTTGGAGCCTTGATTTTAGGAATAGTAATATAAATTTAAGATATATTTATTTTATAGTGGTATTATAAAGTGTTTTTAGAATATTATTGACATAATCATTTTTTATGAATAATGTATGGAGATTAATTATAACATTAAGGATGATAAATTTAAAAAAAAACTTATTAGGATAATAATCATCACCCTAATTAATAAAAAACAATCAAATAAATTTCTAATTGATTTATATATATTTACCTAAAATATTTATATTAATTTTAGGATTTAATTTGTATACCCCTAATTTTCACTTGGAATCATAATTACAATTATTTGTATTAAAATAATCAGAAAATTATTTTTTATAATTATGCTTTACACATATCTTTAGTTGTAGATATTTAAAAATATTTAGTAAAGTAATACTTTCATTTTCTATAAAGTTCACATTTTAATATTGGAGCATTCCTATAATGAATTTAATTCAATTTAAGACATATATATTTCTCTAAAAATATTTATGCATGTTATAAATAAACCCTAAACCCTGAATAAAGTAAAATCAATTTAATTTATTTCTAATTCACTTGTACATATTTTCCTAAAATATATAAATTAATAATTAAAGAAAATCAATATAATTGATTTATATATATTTCCCAAAAATATATTCTTAAAAAATGATGAAAATTCAAAGTGAAATAAATATAGAATGTTTTACATAATAATTAATGAACTTAGTAGTTGAATTAATGAACAATTAATGCAAGTGAATACTTCCATATATTTTCTCCGGTATTGTTTTAATATATATATAGATTAAATTAGGTACGATTAACGGATCACAAGCCTTTATTGAGTCTTTTGATTAGAATAAAATCCATCCCTCTAAATCTAATCGTGAACTGCATATGTCTTCACTCTCCAAGACTTTTGGTGAGGGTGAGATTCCTTTCATAATTAATTAAAATAATCTATAAAGTTGACTAAATGCAACTGGATTTAATAAGGATTTGATGTGATTTACAAGTGTAAATAGACAAAAAAGAGGGTTGTTAAGAATATAAAATGTTTTTATGGGTAGTAGTGTGGAATTCAGTCCAAGCCACAAGAAGCCAGCTTTGTTGCATATATTTTTCAGTTTTGACAATGTTAGGAAAATGGGCTTTTTGTCTTTCACTCATATATATATTTTTTTCATGGGAATTTGGGGTGCCTATATTTGTGTTCTAGGGTTTGTCCTAACCAAACATAATAATATAATCCACAAGACTTTGTCCAATTTACACACTTCATCTACTTGTCCTAATTAACCCATTAATTCCATTGATTGAGATTTTCTATCGTGTTTAAAATATAGTACTACATGTTGTGCAAGCTTCAACCATATATTTTCTTTTATGAATAACAACATATGATGCTGTGTTTTAAACAAGAGAATCTCAATCCTGAATTCCACTTTTAAATTAAGACTGATTTTTATATAACTTTAGGAATTATTGCACAGAGTTAATAACAATGACATTTGATTATTGATTGGCAAATAGCATTGTATCTCAATGATATTATAAAACAAAAATCAAGAATGCAAATTAACTTTGTAGTTTCAACATCTAAACAACAAAAACATCCTCATCCTCATCCACTTTCTTTAATAATATAGTTTAATTAAAATAGAATGCTAAATTCTTATTAGCTGTTTATGGCCAAGTTAATCTTGAGCTTGTTGTATATAACTTTTTTATAGAAGAAAATAAAATTATAGTAAATCAATATTTGGATCTAAATTGTATTAATTTGACACGTGTACCATTTTTCTCCGATGAAGTTAGATGGATTTGTCCGGATACCTTCATTCTTATGTAACATAATTAGAACCCTAAATGAATCAAATAATTCGTAAACTATTCGAATTTCAACTCAATGAAATCTCATTTACTAACAAATCAAATTTCAGTATCATAATATTCAATTTGTAAGCTCGTGAGCAAGTTCGTTAATTAAAATTAATAAGAAATATAAAATTATTAATTTTATAAATTTAATATTTCAATTATTTAAGAGCGACAATGATGATAAATCTTTTTAATTTAAGAAAAAAATTTAATTTGAGCATTGATAGGATATTTTTTTGGAATATATATATATATATATATAAAGTAATATGTTAAATATATTCCAAATTTAGAAAGTTTATTTAACCTTGACTAAAGCTCGATAAAATTCGCGGACATCGAAATATTAGATTACAAAGCTTGAAGCTCAAATTTGAACACATTATTACTCAGTTCGATTGCACCCCTAAAATATAATCAGTTATTGTTGGTCCCGAAATCAGAGTTGTCGAATATATGTGGCGGAAGATTAAGAGCGAACTATTGCAAATTCAAATAGGTGGTTCTCAACCAGTTTGGTTCTTTGAAAAGCTTAATAGTTTACGAGTCTCGTTAATGTCAAGTTCGGATATACTCCAACACAAGATAGTGTTGGGTTTTAGATTCTTGCATGAATAAATAAAGGACTAATGAGCAAGCTCGTGAATGCTCATGTCCATCAGTCCACTCACTCACTCGCTCAGGATCTCGTCCTTGATAAACTTGTATATACACTCACTTATCCATATTTTTCTCAATTGTTTTAGTGCAATTAGGATTAGTTATTATCTATTTTCTTGATAAGTGTATTATAGAGGATGTTATGATTGCAATGGTGAGTTTTTGCAGGTTTTGAGGCTAAAAAGTGATCAAATGGTGAAAAGAGCCGAAATGACAAAGCTATTATTTCGATCAACACGGAGGTCGATGTCGACCGAAGGTAGAACCAAAAATGAGGGCTTGACATGGGTGCCATGTCGATCGACACCCCCAGGGTCGTTCGGCATGAATGACAAGTGACGATCAAGATTAAGACAAAGGAAGAAATTGACACATAACGGTCGTGTCGATCGACGGAAAGGACAAATTCGCCCAGATGGGAAGGTTTTGATATTTTAGCCCAATACTTTGTTGATATGTATTTTCTCCTCTATAAATACTACTCTCTAGGGCTCGAAAATGAGACTTTAATTTTCAGGATTATTATTACTTAGAATTTATTAGCATTGGAGTTTTTGAAGACTTCAAGGTTCCTATTTCCCTTGTAAGTTAATTTATGTGTTTTAATAATATGTTTTCTTTATTTCAAGTCATGTTTAGTGGCTAGAAACCCTAGAAGATTCTAGGGCTTTGATAATCTTCTTGATTCATGTTTAATTGATTCAACTCGATAGCATGGTTTAATTCCCGATTTTAATTTAATCGAATCTAGAACTAATGAAGGATCGAGTGATGAAATTGATATAGATTTGTAGTTATTAATTGAATGAGCGAGAGGTGAAAATTGATAATAGGAAGAGGGAATTGAATGCATTTGTTTTCTTTTCTTAAAAGGAAGATTCAATTGTAGGTTTGAATTAGACAATTATTGAGATTGATTAATGTGTGTTATTGAGACCGAGAGGAGATAGTCACACATTAGTAATCTAGGTTTAAATTACCAAACAAGGAATTTGATCCATTTGAATCTATTTTTCCCTATTGTTGAGTTGATGATTTTACATGTTGATAGTTTGATTATCTGCCCTGGAATCTGTCTCTTTAATTACTGATTTCAAAGCCCTTTAAATTATATTTTGTTATCTTTCATTTTCAAAACCAAAACCCTATTTTCAATTTACTCAAACAATTATAATTTGGAAACTATAGCTAGTATATGAAATAGTCTCGTTATACAGTCTCTGAGGGTTTGACACACCTTCGGGTTGATTATAAATTTATTTGCCCTATGCTATAATCTGCGCGCAGATTTTGCATTGATCAAATTGGTGCCGTTGTCGGGGACTGTTAGACTCTATTTTGTTATTAGTTTGTTTTTGAATTTATTGGATTGGGTTTTTTTATTTTTCTGTTCGTGTTGTGTGCATACGTTGCATTTCTGAAATTTGACATATGTATCGATAGACACCCTAAGTGTCGATCGACACATCCAGGTCATTCGTGCCAATCGACAGCCCCCCTGTCGATTGACACAATTTAATTTTTTGTGTATTTTCTCAGGTCGCATGAACACGAGGGCTCAGGGCAAACCACTCGTAGCCTTCGACCCAGAAATCGAGGCCACAGTCAAGAGAAGGAAAAATAAGGAGACAAGGAGCACAATCATCAACATGGAGTCACCACTTAATCAGAATGAGGAGGATGATGCCAACATACCACCTTTGGATGATCCGGACACTCAACTCACCACAAAAAAATGCTCTTCTGCTGGTCCAAGAGGTGAATCAAATGAGAGAGTTGATCAACTAGCTGATGGTGGAAAGAGAAGCAAAAAGAATCGAGACTGCAAGGAGAGAAAGAGAAAGAGAACAAGAAAGGTTGCGTCGAGAACACTCCGATGATGAGGATCCCAATGCCATGGTGAGGAAGTATAGACCGCAACCCGATAATGAGGGATTCGTTATTGGTATCAATGCCAATAACTTTGAACTCAAAATCCGTCTTATTCAAATGGTTCAACAGAACCAATTTGGTGGCCGAGCTGTTGAGGATCCAAACACTCACCTCTGGATGTTCGTGGAGGTGTGTGAGACTGTCAAGCAAAATGATGTCAGCCAGGATGTGATTTGTTTACGCCTGTTTCCCTTCTCACTTAGGGATTAGGCCCTGACGTAGTTTAAAGCCCTGACTTGCAGCAGCTAAGGGTGTAAATGAACCAAACTGTTCGTGAGCTACTCGGATCTCGACTCGATAAAAGCTCGCTCGAGTTCGTTTAGTAAAGCTCGTTTATTAAATGAACCAAACCTGAGCATCATAGTATTCGACTCGTGAGCAAGCTCGTTAGCTAAAATTAGTAAGAAATATAAAATAACTACTTTTATAAAAATAATATTTTCATGATTTAAGAGTAAAAATAATGATAAATCTTTTTAATAATTGATAAACACTCATTTTGTGCATTTTACTGATGTGAATCTGATCACTTTTGACCGTAGACTAAACCAATTTCTGAGGATTTTATATGTTATTTATAGTATTTAAAAGATTATTACGTTTGGGTTGGTTTGTGGTTATTTATGCAGATTTCACGCACAATTGAGCCGTTTAAAAGATTTGACTAAGTGTCATAGGGCCAATCGATGCTAACTTGCATCGGGAAAGTGAAGAAGTGAGGAAAGATCGAAGAAAAAGCCGAATTTCCGTTCGTGACAAATTCGGCGACCCAATTACATTTTCGGCGATCGCCGATTTCGTCTCCGGGTCGCCGATTTTGCATTTTCAGCCATCTCTCTACGGCACAAATTCGGCGACCCAATCTCATTTTCGGCGATCGCTGATTTCATCTCCGGGTCGCCGATTTTGTAATTTCAGCTATTTTTCTACGGCTCAACTTCGGTGACCCACGTGTATTTTCAGCGATTGCCGATCGCTCTTTCTGGGTCTCCGAACGGGTTATTTTGACAAATTTTTGGCCCAAATCCCATATCTTCTCAGATTAGAAAATGATAAGTATAAATAGAAGATCCCAAGACTAAAAAACGTTCCTTTTTCCATATTTTCGAGTTCAAAGGGCCAGGGAGAGCTGAAACAACACAAGACTTGAAGAGCAAGACTACAGATTGAAGATCAAGATTGCCGGTTTTCAGTTTTCATGTTTTCTGTTTTCTTGACTCTTCACTTGATTGTTTTCTTGGGATTTAGCATGATTGGCTAAATTTCTTGTGGATTCTAGGGTTTTGAAACTTGTTGACATTCATTCAATCGTTTATATAATTTGATTTTCCTTTTCCATTGATGTTTTAATTACGGCTCTGGTTTTCTTTAATTACAAGATATTGGCCATTGATTGTAATTCGAATTGGTAATTTTTGAACCGAGAGGTCTAGATTATTGATTAAGATGCAGAGTAAATAAATTTGATAGGTCAATTGTCTGAGAGGAATTTGAACTGTTAAAAGGCTTTTAAAATCTAAGGTTTTATCAAGAGTAAAAGTCCTTTTGCGCATCCAAGAGGAGTCACTAGGTCGTTTATTCCCATGTTATGGTTGAGAGTCCGAGAGGGTCGCTTGATAACAATTATGAGATTAACTCACATCTGGGGAAATTAAATTGGTATTGGATTGTATAAATGATTGTTTGATAGTTCTTCAAAGTGGATTACCCTGGGATCCTAGCTTCTCTTATTTTCCAAACTTTAATTATTCTATTGTCTACTTTGGTGATTATTGTCTAGTTTTAAATAAATCAAACTCTTTATTCGGATAATCTAAATAGTAATAAAATAACTGTGTTTTAGTGTTTGAGTGTATTTCGAGCCTGCAATCTTTGTGTTCGATAAATTATAACTTGCCCTCTGCAGTGGTCTGTACACTTGTAGTTTTAGCGTGTTGCAAAATACGTTATCAATAATGAAAAATTTATGAATTTGAAATTGAATATGATATTAATTTTGGAATAAATAACTTTTTTCTTCACAATAATAATAAAAATTTAAAATATATTCTAAATTTAGAAAGTTCGTTTAGGCTCGATTAAAGCTCGATAAAGTTCATGAACATCAAAGTATTCGATAAAAAACCTCGAAGCTCGACTCAAAACTAAACGAGTTAAACTTGAGCACAGCACTACTCGACTCGACTCGGTTCGATTACACCCCTAGCAGCAACATCTGTACTTGGGACGATCTCCGAGCAGAGTTCCTTGCCACTTTCTGTGATCATTGAGAAGAAGATGGAGATTATGCAAATCCACCAAAAGATCGATGAGTCCTTGTTCAAGATGTGGAGCAGATTCAATAAATTGTTGAGGAGTTGTCCTGGCCATGGAGTTGATCCCGACGAGCAGGCCTAGGGTGTGCAAAAACGAACCGAACCAAAAAAACTGACCGAATCGATAAAATTTGGGCGGTTCGGTTTGGTTCGGTTCAGTTCGGTTTTTGATTCACAAATTATAAAATAGAAGCTTTATCGGTCAGTTTTTAGTTTTAGAAATTTTATCCAAAAAACCGACCGACCGACCGATAAAATATTAAAATAATTAATTAATATTATATTTATGTTATATTCCTAATTTTACCCTACCCAGCTTTCTACGGCTCTGCTTTCCCTTCCCCCTTCCCACTTCCACAATCCATAATTTTCCACCCACCGGCCACCCCCGTCCTTCCATTCCCACACCACAATCCCTAATATTCTACCCACCCCGCTCGGCCGCTCTCCCACACGAGTGAGGAGTCACGACACGGGCACACAAGCGAGCCACCCCTTGTTGGCTTGCGAGGCTGCGACTTGCGAGGTGCGAGCACACAGGTGGCGGATGAGCCAAGTACGAAGAGCACGAGTCGACTGATGTTGTGCTACCTATTGCATCTGTTGCGAGAGGCGAGAGTTGAGAAGAACCGGCTGCTGACTGTTGTGCTGCAGCCTGCACCTATTGCAATATTCACCAACGGTTGGAACCAAAACCGAACACAACCGACCGAAATGGTTGGTTCGGTTGAAAGGAGTCTTGATTTGGTTTTCGGTTGGTTGATTCAACTCGATAGCATGGTTTAATTCCCAGTTTTAATTTAATCGAATCTAGAATTAATGAAGAATCAAGAGATGAAATAGATCTAAATTTATAGTTATTAATTGAAGGACCGAGATGTGAAAATTGATAATAGGAAGAGAGAATTGAATGCATTTGTTTTTCTGTCTCAAAATGAAGATTCAATTGTAGGCTTGAATTAGACAATTATTGAGATTAATTAATGTGTGTTATTGAGACCGAGAGGAGATAGTCACACATTAGTAATCTAGGTTTAAATTATCAAACAAGGAATTTAATCCATTTGAATCTAATCTTTCCCCATTGTTGAGTTGATGATTTTTACATATTGATAGTTTGATTATCTGCCCTGAAATCTGTCTCTTTAATTACTATTTTCAAACCCTATAAATTCTGTTTTGTAATCTTTCAATTTCAAAACCAAAACCCTTTTTTCAATTTACTCAAACAATTATAATTTGAAAACTATAGCTAGTATATGAAACAGTCTCGTTATACAGTCTCTATTGGTTCAACACACCTTCGGGTTGATTATAAATTTATTTGCCCTATGCTATAATTTGCGTGCAGATTTGCACCGATCAGTCCTTTTCCGACACTGAGATAGGGATTGTGGGCACACCATGCAACCTCCTTCTCCGGAAGTTGAGAGCTTTTAAGTTCTTCCCGGATATGAGTCTCTTGTCCAGATATTGGAACATGGTAAGCTGTTGTAAACTAGTATCGAACATGAAAAGTAAACTCTTGGAGTCTTTGTTTGGAAATTGCGGTTACAACTAGTGTGAGGTCAGGTTTGTATGTGTTTCGAACCTTCGTTTGAGAGTTCATCGTTTGTATTATTTAACCGTCTGTGTACCGCATAACCTTTCATGTGAGATTGCTTCGATCTATCTATAGATAAAGCAAGAAAATGTTTGACAAAAGAGCCATTTAAGATAATCCGAATTTTGAACTATTTGTTGGCTCTTTAATCTGATGGATATAAGTGCTTTTTCCTACTCCTGCCGCACTTGCTCCGTCCATTCTTGATATAGGGTGTCGACATTCTGCAGAGTGTCAGAACAAATCTCTAGTATGAGGAATCTCAAATTGGAAGTTTGAATTTCGGACTTTAAGGAATCTCCTTTTCCTTAAGTCGGATTCTTTGCGATTCCTCTGACTTGTCTTATTTGTCTCTACTCGTGCGATGAAACTAGGCTCGATAAACTGGAGATGTATAAGGCTGGTGATATCTGCCAGTTTATTTGAGTGGTAAGTTTTAGGTTGAAGTGGTCGTCCGATTGCCAGTTCGATGCGGGAGTCTTAGTTTCTTCACGATCATCAAATTGGTGGTTTTGATCGCAAGCCCAATTTATCTTGATCAACTTCTTTACAATTCGATAAACATCTTAAGTGGATATTACAAATTTGTACCGACTAAACTAATCTAGAGACACTTCCTAATGGTGATTTTTATACGTCTTTGAAACATTAAAACATAAAAATGTGAGAGAATTTTGAACCTAAATTCCCAACCATTACACAAATATATAAGTCTTTTCTATTTTTTTTAACAAATGCAATCAACATGTAATAATAATGTTACTGTGGATATTAATAGTAGAAAATATACTCCTTCCGTCCCGAAACAGTTATCTTGTTTGAAAATGACACAAATATCAATGTGAGTAGAGATAGAAGAAATTAATATTTATTAATAAGTGTATATTAACTCTCCATATTAGGCAAGAAGATAATTATTTGGGATGAACGAAAAAGAAAAATAAGATAATTGTTTCTGTATGGAAGGAGTATAATACTTCTTGTGGGCCTGGGGGGAAAAAACATCTAAGGGGGTGTTTGGTTGGTGGGTTTCGGAATCAGGGAATGGAATGATTCCGAAACCCACCGTTTGTTTTGCGGGTATCATTCCTTCGGGAATCAAATGATTCCCAAAAACTTGGGAAAACCCATTCCCCTACATGTTGGAGGGTTTCATTCCCAAACCCAAATTTTCTTCCCAAAATTTATTTTTTTATTTTTAATATCATATAATATAATAATTAATATTAATAAAAATATTATTATTATATAAATATGAAGATAAATATTTCATTACTTAATTATTATTATTAAATATATATTATAATAATAATGGAATCTTTATTATGATTAAAATATTATTTTAATTATATATTATTATTATTAGTATAATAACATTAGTAAAATCATTTGTTACATAATTAATATTATATTATTAATTAAATATTAATTATTAATATTAATTATGATATAAAATATTATTTTAATAATATATTTTTATTAATATCATAATATTAGTAAATAAATATTTTATAATTATATTTTATTAATTTAATATTACTATATTTTTTAATATTATTATAATAAAATATTTTCTATAATTAAATGTAGTGATAATATTTTATACTATTTTTTATTTTTATATTAATTTTATTTTGTATAAAATAAATATAAAAATAAATATTTCAAAGTAATATTATTTATTACTTTATTTTATTTATTGGGTTTTTATTGAAAAATTAATTATTATTATTTATGTAATATTTAATTTTAGCAATAAAATATCGGAATTTAAAATGATTCCCAAACCCATCTTATAAACCAAACATCTTTATTGAAATGGTTAAACCCATACCCATTCCCTTTACTTTCAAACCCATACCTATACCCATACCTATAGTGATTCCGACACTTAAACCAAACGCCCCTAAATTCTTACAATTGAGAATGACAATCCACAGTATTTAATGCTCAACTACCAAAATTAGTGGATTTTTTTTTCCTGGTAAAAGATTGAGATATTAAAATATGTGATCCCCGGTTAAAGGTGCTATTGGAAAAATACAAATTTACTTTAGTGGTTTTTGAGAAATAAATATTTATTTTCATTCATTGCTAATTAGATTTATACAAAAGATCCACTGCAACTTTTTTAATATATATTGTCGAGTATTCCAAAAATTTGTAGCAATTTTCACACGAATTTATATGATAATCCAACCAAATGAATATGCAGTTTCTTACGCAATTACTATTTTTATTATTAATTAAATATAATAGTAAAGTATAAACCTAATTAATAACTCATAATTCCGCCATTAACAAGAATCAAGATCCTACTTTTACGAAGCAGTCAAAATTCGCCCCCATTATTCAACCCCCTACATACACTCTCTGCTGTCAGTTTTTACACAGCTTATTTTTTTTTCCCGTATTTTTTTTCTCGCATTTTTCGATTAAAACTCCTTTCTGTAAAGAAAATTACAGTGGATGACTATCTGAAACCATGAATACTCGTTCTCCGACATAAAAACGGCTATATTTAATGGTCTCGATAGTTTCTGCGCATTTTTGTATTTCCTTTCGATTTCAGAGACAATAAATTGAGTGAGGAAGCGAGGAAGAAAATGAACTACAATTGCGAGTGAGCGTTCTTGAATCTCGAATGAAGTTTCTTGCTTTGTATAGATTTGTGGGTTTGCATTTTTTTTTTTGTTTTCGGTGATCTAACTGCTGCCCTTTTGGAGATAATGATCTTTGAGGCTCTTGTGTGATTTTACTTGGGAATGCTTTTTGGGTTTTGATCTTTTAGTGATTTTATGGTAGGTTGCATGCGTGATCTGGCAATTGACTCATGGATTGAAGTGTAGGAGAGCAAGTTTGTGTTTCTACACTATGTACTTCTGAATGATTTGATGCACTTTCGTGAATATTTGCTCTGCTTTGAATCTTTTGCTCTTTTATTATTTTTACTTAACCATCATTGTTGTGAAATGGGAATACATTTTGGTTATTCTTGTTGCAAATTAAAGCATTGCACTTCTAGATTTATTTTATGATGAATAAGCCTTTTTGAAAATCAGCATCATGCTTTCACTGCATTTGGGGATCGGTAGTTGAATCATTGTGGTCTTTATGTTGCTGATATTTTTGTGCATGACAATTCACTTGTTATCAGTGAGATGTGGGATTGGCAAGGTGATGATTGTGGTCTCGAAGATAATGCAAGCATAGGTGAATCTTTCTTACTCTAGAATCTAGATGTATCTTTCATGATTTGTTTATTCGATAGAATTGTCTATAACTCTATATACCTTGGGAAATGTTCTGCTAAGGCATTGATATGTAGTTTGTCTTCTTACTTTGAGCAGAGTTGCCTAAGTGCCTACTGAATGGATTGAACCAAAATGAAAACCATCTCTCGTCTTCTTTTCCTGATGAATCTACACCAGTCAAGGATTGTGGAGATTTAGCTTACCAAGTAACCAACAACAGTAGGATGCTACTTCTTCTACACTTGCTATCTCACCACTTTTATATGTTATTAAATTGCACTTGGTTTGTTTTAGTCTTTTTCTCTGTTTATATTGAATGACCCTACTCTCACAAATTAGCTATTTACTATAAGAGGGTGATGGATGTTACTTAGGAAACCAGTGTGTCTTATTGTAAGTTTGAGGATACAGCTATTAACAAGTGATTCAGAATCCCTACTTATTATCATGTTAGCAAATTATAGCCTTACTAATAAATAATATACATTGTCAACACTACTCTCATGCTCATTTCCACATTATTGGTTTAAGAAACTGGCCTAACGCTGAATGGCAGAATTTTAGCTGGGCATTGGCTATTCCTTATTTTCATAACTTGCTTCATTTCTATTATCACCGGAAAAAAGCTTCTTCTTCTTTTTTTATTTTTCACACACAATTATCCTTCAGTGTGTTGTTCTAAATGAACTGCAGAAATTATGGGGAAAGAGTTAGAAGAAGATAGGGAGCATTCCTTTCAAGTGAAAAGGCGTCGGATGCTGCATTTTGAGTCTGAAGTCCTGGATTCTCCTCCTCGTGATGAGATGTTTCTGAGATCTAAGGTGATGCTACTTCCTGCTCTTCGTTTGGAAATGTCCATGCCTCAGGGTGTGTGTGGTGCTGGTGATTAACACTACCTATCACTCCACCTTCCTATGCTCTATAGGAAGCAACAGACCATCCATTTCAACTTTTCGTGCCTAGAGTATCTGTCAAGTGTCATGCTTCATGTTGATGAGAAGTAAAAAGTTATTAGCTTTTCAAGCTGCCAAGCTGCTACTCCATGTTGATGAGAAGTAAAAAGTAATAGACAAAAGATTTAATGGGCCCCTCTATCATATCTTTATAAATAGGATAGTTCATTTATACAAAATGGTAAACAGGCCCTTCATGATCATCTAATATAGAACCTTACTAAATCTTGTTACTCTTGGCACTGAACAAGCATGAAGCCACAAACCATTTCACGTAGTATGTGTCCAAATGTACCAAAGTCTTGATAGTTAGCTGTTTTTCTTCTGTTTGAAAATAACAGCGATGCAGGGATGTAGGTGCACTATTCTGTAGTGGAGATTATAACTTTCCATACTCCCATAGTTACTAATGCTCTGTTGTTTAATATTCAGGAGACACAAGATTCACTCGAAGATGCTATTTCTGATATGTCAGAGTGGGTTGCTGGGTTCGCAGGTTCATTTCTTGCAACTGTCCCTTTTCGTGATGGATTTGAATTGAACTTATTTGTAATGCCTAGTGATAATTCGAAAAATTTCAGAAGGACCAGCTGAATCCAGCAGTGAGTATTTAGATCCATTATCCGATGGATGGATTGTGGATTGCTTCAATGATACTGAGATGCATTTCAGCAGCGCTGATGATACGTACGTCTTCTTAATTTCGTTCATCCAGTTCAATACTGATAATAATAACCTAACTAGCTTTTCACACCAACAGTAGCGACGCACCCAGCGCATCTGGTATTCAAGTTGACAATAGAGGTGCACAAAATACTATGTTTCTTGATTTTTTGTTTTTAACTTTCCTGTCCTTGTCTCCCCACCTTAAAATGGATCATGTGCTGTTGCAGAGGTTTATAACTCCACTCCGGAATATGAAAGCAATGCAGTCGAAAAACATCCAGTTCATGCCCCTGGGAATGTTGTTTTCAAAGGTAAGTTTTTCCCAACCTGACCATGATGATGCGGCGGTATAAAACCTTAAAACTCCATTGATTTCATATCTTTGACACGAACAGGTAGGAAGTCGTACATGCGTACGCCTCCGAAACTAGCGTCTTCAGTCGTGTACCCATTCACCTTCATTAAACCATGTGGTGTGCATGGAGACGTGACACTGAAGGACATAAACAAGCGGATACACACTCCTCCAAAGTCGACGGGAAACGAGGAAGATCCTTCGGTTTTGTACCCCACCTCAGCATTTTCTGGGAAGCCTGTTGTAGGGAAAACCAAAATCCGCACAGAAGGTGGAGAAGGCAGCATCACAATTCTTCGGACCAAAGGGTAAAGATATGCTTTACTCCTCCTCCTGCTTCTTAATCTGCATTTCTTGTTGCCGGAGGGAGCCTCGTCGTTGTTAATGATTTGACATTTACTCCATCTCTTTTGTATGCGAATGGATATCCTTCTTTTGTTCATGCCTTTAACCTCAGAATCCATGTCTCTAATTACTTTCTTGTAACTTGAGTGACCCCCCCCCCCCCCCCCCCCCACCCCCCAACCTCTCTCTCTCTCTAGTTGCATTTTATTCTTAGTCATGGAAGTTTAATCTTGACATCTCATTCCAATCTTATTTTGCAATGGTGTTGGTCAAATAGACTCTCTCTCACTTGATGTGGCTTTTTTTTTTTTTTTTTTTTTTGGGGGGGGGGGGGTTTATTTTAACAACGTACTCCTCTTAAATAGTGATTTGGGCCAAGGTTGTGAATTGCTAGATGCTAATCGCCGTTCTGATGGGCCTAGCGTCAAGGCAGTTTAGGTGGATTTAGACATTTTTTAGTGGAAGTTCATCGATAAAATTAATTTTTTGCATTTAATATCTATAATAATATTTATTAATAACTAAAAATTAAAAATATACAAATTTTAATTTTGAAAAAAACATAAAAAGTAGGTCGTTTGAATCGATTATATGAAACCCAGTCTGTTTAATCGGTCACCTAAATTTGCGCATAGGTGGATTAAGTAGTTTAAGTACTGCTTAGGAGTTAATTATTTATTAAATTGATTAGACACAAGGATTTGAGAGTATTCAGTTTGATTAGGTATTACTAACATCTTGGCGATATGGATTTTAAACTGACTAAACACGAGGATTTGAGAGTATTGGGTTTGGGTAGGTACCGTATTGCTAACGTCTAAGCGAGAATTTTTAAAAGAATGATGCGGACTATATTAAATGTAGTTTGATTATTCGGGTATATGGGCCAGCAGCAGAATTGCCTAGAAAAAAAACCTTGCCCACACGTCTGTTGCGTTTCGTTTGTTTTTGAAATTTGATTTCATGTACGGTTGTGAGGGACTCTTGCATAAAAATCAAATTGATTTCGACTTTATTATATTTGTCCATATTTATTCAGCCAATAACATAGAAACAAGGCCTACTTTACAAAATTAGAATTATGAAAAAAAAAAATAAAAAGAATAGTAAACACAGTCGAATCATAGATGTCCAAATGAATGGATGAAAACTGCCCTCTTTTAACGGTCTACTTCTTCATTCTAGCCCTAATAATATCATCATATGACCAACTTGTCTCTTCAAAAATATTATAATATTCAAAATGTTATGTATAATAATAATTATTATTTTTTGATTAAAAAACTTCAAGATCGATCTTTATTTCTTCATCCCTTTGCCGCCTGCAGGCGTCCCATTAATAACAATGGAATAGTGTTATGTTTTGTATTTTATTGTTTGATTTTTACTTTGCATTTCTGCATATATTTATTATTTGATGGAAAATACTCTATTTATTTATTATTTATTATGTATGAGGAGATGAAATGTTGCATCATGCCAAACAGATTTATTTAAAATACAAAACCAATAATTTGATTAAATATTTAATAACTAATTACTACTATTTTAACCCAAATGAATATTTAACTCACGTTGATGCAAACATAGCTAAAAGACTTTCATGTCCTCGCCAAATTCTAAAAAACCTAATTTGGTTGAAAGGTAAAGGGAAGGGTAGATTGGTCCATCCGCAAGTATAGTTTACAGGTAATTTAGTTGGAATAATGGGATGTGCACGGAACAGTACAGTACATTTGTCTCTCGTATCTTTGCTGCATTTACTCTCTCTCTCTCTTAATCTATTTTCTCTGTCTACCGTTGATATATATAAAGCTGCAAATATGGAAATCCTCAATTCCAGGCAATCCCTGCGTGTTTCTCTCTCTTTCTTTCTCTCTATATTTCTCATTTTCTCCTCATTCTTCCCTCTCCACTTATTGCTCATCTATTTTTCTTCAATGAGATATATTATCGTTGACCAGAAATTTCTTCATTGATTCCACCTTCCAACTTTTTCAAAGGTATTCTACTCTATCCCTTATTTCTTTACTGTATTTCTGCCTTTTTTTTCATTTCGGTTTTGTGCGGATTCTTCGTTTTCAGAATATAGGGCCGTATTCATGGGGGTTCTGTTATTATTATTAATTTTTTTTAAAAAAAATTATGTAGCTAGAATGGTTGGTGATGCCCTATTTTTCTGTCTTTGATTTTTTGAAAGTCAAATGCATTTTTCCCTTTGTATTACCTTCGAGGTTTTGAGCAGCCGCGGCGTTTGACTTCTGATTTTTGAGGTTCTATTTGGGTAGTTTCACACGCACCGACTCATACACCAAAAAAAAAAAAGGAAGAAAATTCCCATGGAAATCTGTATTATTTGGACTTTTATTTAATATACATTATGATGAAGGGTTGGTGCCCAAGATGGAAAAGAATTTCTCTCTTGAGAAAAAATATGATCTGTGTTAAAGAGGTTGATTTTATTGGTATTGGTTCCATTGCGTTGCTGTCGAGTTATTGATTTTGAAGATCAATTTGGCAGAAGAAATTTCTGACTTTTGCCCAAATATGGATGCAAAAACAAGTGGAGAAGGTGGAAATGTGCCAAAAACAGAGAAATCATGTAATGAGGATGGGGGTTCCAAATTGAAGAACCCTGGATCCCTTAGCAGCAAAGACATGATTTTTCGGGCCGATAAAATCGACCTCAAAAGCTTAGATGTGCAGCTTGAGAAGCATTTAAGCAGGGTGTGGTCTAGAAACATTGAAAACCAGAATAAAGATACCCCTAAAGAAGTGTGGGAGATTGATCCCTCAATGCTTGAAATCCGTTATCTTGTGGCTCAGGGCACATACGGCACAGTTTATCGCGGCACTTACAATTCTCAGGATGTTGCTGGTAATTTTACATCTTTGATGAGCTTTTCACATTGCTTTGTGTTATGCTTAAGTTTATTTCATACTTCTTAGTTTATCAGTTTATGTGTGCTCTTGCTTGATTAGCTACGATTCTCTGCATTCGAAATTAATGTAGGAAAGCATACGTGCAATAAAGGATTGTGTGCTTAACATTTTTATTTGGATGTATGATTCTTCTCTTATTATTGTTTCTGCTCTATAGTGAAACTGTTGGATTGGGGAGAGGATGGCATGTCCACAGCAGCTGAAACCGCTGCACTTAGGGTGTCGTTTAAGCAGGAAGTTTCCGTTTGGCACAAGCTCGATCACCCAAACGTTACTAGAGTATGTAACTAAGTCATCAACTTCCTTAGTTGGTGACATATGTGTACATGATTCTTATCATCACGTTATCCTACTTTTATACAGTTTGTTGGAGCTTCAATGGGGACTTCCCAACTTAAAATCCCTTCCAAAAACCCTTCTGATGGTTACACCAGCCTTCCATCGAGAGCGTGTTGTGTTCTTGTGGAGTTTTTAACCGGAGGGAACTTGAAGAGCTACTTGTACAAACACAGGAACAAGAAGCTTGCCTTAAAAGTAGTGGTCCAACTTGCTTTGGATCTTGCTAGAGGGTATGAATGTTTTCAATTGGAATTCTTGTGCCATATGTTAATATTATTGCATTCGATCTGCAGACTGAGCTATCTACACTCAAAGAAGATCGTACACCGTGATGTCAAAGCCGAAAACATGTTGTTGGATTCTCAGAGAACACTAAAAATTGCTGATTTTGGCGTAGCTCGTGTAGAGGCTCAGAACCCGAGAGACATGACCGGTGAAACAGGAACTCTGGGCTATATGGCGCCCGAGGTATTCTATATATCCGAATGCATATCATGGTTATATAGTGTATAAATATTGAGATTCATATACCTGTTATCTGTCAGGTACTGGATGGAAAGCCCTATAATCGAAAATGCGACGTCTACAGCTTTGGCATATGCTTATGGGAAACATATTGTTGTGATCTTCCTTACCTCGACCTCAGCTTTGCCCAAGTTTCACATGCTGTCGTTAAACAGGTAACAGTTTCGCCCCGTATCAAGAGTATGGTATCTGCTAGATGTTTAATCTTGATTCAAATATCTGAAAATGGTGCAGTTTTGTTGTTTGAGTTGGAATTTATGTTGATGCTGTACAGAACCTAAGGCCCGAGATCCCGCGGTGTTGTCCGAGCTCACTTGCAAACATCATGAAGAAGTGCTGGGATGCAAATCCAGAGAAAAGGCCGGAGATGGACGAGGTGGTGAGGCTGTTGGAAGCAGTTGACACGAGCAGAGGGGGCGGTATGATACCGGAAGATCAGGCTCCCGGATGCTTCTGTTTGACGCCCATGCGCGGACCATGAGCATGCTCAGTTGATTCACATGTTTTCAGCTGGTGAACAAGAGTTCATCTTTTGATAAATTTTGTTGTTTTTTTTTGTTCCTTCAACATTTTTCTACAAATGTTGAATGTGTTTTATCTAATGAAGGAATACATTTTGTTCATTTTTGCCTTGCCTCCCTTGATTCATTCCATATTTCTCACAAATCAGATACACTTCATGTTGATGTACTCTTTCAAACTAAATTCACATGTTTGTAAATTAATACTCCTCTGTTCCGATTATATAGTCCACTTTGATCTTGCACGTTTGCCAAAAATTATTTAATATTTAAACAAACATCCAACACTACCCTTATTTCTCATTTTCCAAGATTATTCAGGGATGTAATAGTAAATAACCATATAAAAACAATACCAAATATAGAAACTGGACTATATAATTGAAACACCCTAAAATAGTAACCCGGACTATATAATCAGAACGGAGGGAGTATTACGATTATTCGCGGCTCCAATACTATATTGCCACATCAACACGTCGGCATATGCAAAACTGTCGCCTCCTTATGTCTGTCTCCTCTATCTAGAATTCTGCTTCAGACAGGAGAAGATGGGTTTCTACTCAGGCCAAACATAGATTAGATGCCTCTTTTAGTAGTGGAATTTTTTGTAAGATTAAAGCTGACTATTATTCCATTTTATAAAAGTATATATTATCCTTTCTGGATTTGGATAAATCTATTTTTATAACATTCTGTTAAATTAAGCTATTTTTATATAAGTTTTAAATTGTCTACCTAAAATGATCGATGGATCACATCACAGTGTTTTTTTTATTTATTTATTATTTTTTATAAATTTTGAGAAAGATTAATTGAATCTTGGTCTTGAAACCACACGTTTCTACCTTACAAAGCTAACAAATTAAAAATATATGGATTTACTATTTATATTAGAAAATTGTCCAAAGTGGATTGGGATAAACTCGTGTTAGTGATAGAGATGGAAGTGATGTTTTGGTTGATGATGAGTGAAGACCAAGACTTCATATTGGAACTCTACCCAATTCATTTTGAAGATAAAGTTTCTCCCAACTCATTCAGTGTTAAGCACAATAATAAGATCATTTGGATGAGACGAGATTTAAATTAATACATTTTATTAAAAAATAAAAATAAAAATGAATAAATTTAATTAATCAGATTTGTACACTGAGATAGCTAGCATGTGTCCATATTGAGAATTCTATATTAATGTTCACCCTATTGATTAAATAAAACAATTAAGTTACATACAATATTAAGTGATTGATTCAAAATGAATTCAATTCCAATACTTGATAAAAATCTAAAAGTAATGTTGAAAAAAAAAAAATGAATAGCACTCAATATAATAATGGATCCAAAATAGAGAAGCACATCATGAATTTATAATTGTGGCAGACCAGAATTGAAATGATTTTTGTATTTAACCCCCTTGGAAATTGACATTTGGAATGCTGATTTTCAAATAATAACTCCATTTATTAGTTATGTTAATCACCACCAAATTGAAAATTCAACAATTAAACAGTTAATTGAGTGGATTTCTATTTTCTACCCTATATTTGGTGAAAAAGTAATTGGTTGGAAAAATTATTGAGAAAGTGATTGATTATGATACGACAATATATTTGAATCGTGGAAGCTGCGACAGCATCTCCTATTCCTAGAATTTTGTCATGTTAGAAATAGACTTTGATATCTGCAAATGCAATTTATTGATCAGAATACTAATATTGTGCATTTTTTAAAAACTAAAATAAGTGTTTAATTGATTGCAAAAATCAAGAACATTTTTATTTTAGTAGGACACAAGACAAAAGAGAATCAAACTTGATTTTTTTTTCTTTATTAAAAAAATATGTGTACATATCGAGATTTAGTCATCAAACCCCTACTTACTTCACTCTAAAATTTAAATGTAAATATTTTTAAAGCATAGCCAATGTGGATATCTCCACACCTAAAATTAATCAAAAGTTTTGTAGCCAATAAGGATTGTTTTCCTCCCTCTAGTCATATTCAATTATTCTTGTTTTTGGCAACTTCCACAAATATAATCTAGTCTCAATTCTTCACCAGATTCATTCAAAGTAGGATTTTGCTCAACTTACCTTGTATTATGAATATACAATACTACCAAATTATGATTGTAATTGTTAAAAGGTGCTCTTAATCTTATCGAGGTCTCAAACAGTCAAACTTATAAATTATAATAATAAAATTGCTTTTTCACATAATGCAACTCCTATTAAAGTAATCAATTATTAAAATATTGATCAAGATTTTAATATTATAAATGTCTAAAACACACAAATATATCTATATTAAAGCAAAAAAAAAAAAAGCTAAAAACTAATTTATTTAAAGCAATTTAATCCTCGCAAAACTATTGATTATACCTATTGTATTGATCAACTATGAAAAATATTTTAATTTTTATCTATCATTATACTATGAAAAATACTATAATATTTCTTTATTTCCTGAATTATATCATAATGTTTGATACTTTCAATTAAAAATATTTTCAGTCTCTAACGGTATTAAAATGTTAACGAGTTGTCCATTAAATGTTTGATCACGTGTACGTCATATAAGTCACATATTATCAAACGTATAATTCTACAAAATTTTAACACCAATAACAATGCAAAAAAATTTTAATTAACAAAATTAAAATTATGGTATAATTCAGAAAATGGATAAATATTAAAAAAAATTCATAGCATAGAATATTTTTAATTGAATGAATAAAAAATTAGGATATAATTCAATGACACAAAACATTAATATATTTTTCATAATTCATGAATACCAATAAAAATAATTAATAATGTTCCTATTAATCCTCCATAGTTTATGAAGAAGGTGGGACAGTTGTCATAAGTTGCAATTACGTGACGCCAATTGTGTAGAAAAACTCTTCAATAAATATGCTTCACATCTACTTCCATTTTCCATACCTTTCTGCCAACTTTTGCTTCTTCCATACTGAAACACCTGCTTCTTTCCTCCAATCTCTGCAAAACTAATCCACCCACCGCCGCCGGCGACAACCTCATCAAGCCCAAACATGGTTCTAAAAACAGATACTGACCACCCTTCTTCCTTCATGACAAACTTCCTCCGCAGCTGCGGTGGCTGCGCCGTCGTCGACGGCGGCCTTGCCACAGAGCTGGAGCGACATGGGGCTGACCTTAATGATCCTCTCTGGAGCGCTAAGTGCCTCATAAGCTCACCTCATCTCATTAAAAGGGTAAAATAGCATTTGGATAAGAGATATTATTTGAAAACAATCAGCTTGTTTGATTCATGGTTTTTCATCTTTTATTATTTTTGTTATTTATGTTCACGTCATCTTTGTGATGGCTAGATTGAAAGCCACCTCATTCTTGTTTTTGGAGCAATTCATGCTGTTTGCCACGTGTGTATGTTTCCTGCTATAAAAATTTAAAAATATTATCTAGATAACTGACTGGCGGCAACTTTATCATCTTAAATTCTTAATTCTATTTACGAGATCATATATTATCCTATTAGTTTTCTTGAAATTTTTCATTCATTCTAATTCGTTAATCTTCAGGTTCACTTGGATTACCTTGAAGCAGGTGCAAATATCATCATATCTGCATCTTATCAGGTATATATATAAATATGATGCTGATATATTAGCTTTCAAAGTTGAAGATTAACTATCAATAGTATTGCAAAAACATATATGTTTGTGAATGAATGCTTATGCTTATGCAGGCCACACTTCAAGGGTTTGAAGCTAAGGGAATTTCAAGAAAAGAAGGAGAAGCACTACTCGAAAAAAGTGTTAAAATCGCGTGTGAGGCTCGGGATATATACCTCAACAGGGCCTCGAAAGGCTACTGGGATGTTGCAGGAGATGGAGTTTCACCAATGCAGCAGCATCCTATTCTGGTTGCTGCATCTGTGGGAAGCTATGGAGCTTATCTAGCAGATGGCTCCGAATATAGGTTGGCTTATGTGGGAGTGTGAATGATGATTGATATTCAATTACTTTGGAAACTACTGAATTGATTGTAATTACATCATTTGCAGTGGGAACTATGGTGATGATGTCAGTTTGGAAACTCTGAAAGATTTCCATCGTCGAAGGGTGCAGGTTTTGGCTGCATCTGGGGCTGACCTCATCGCGTTCGAGACCATTCCAAACAAACTGGAGGCTAAGGTATATTTGATGCTGATTGCTCAAATAGATTTATCTGTTTCCAACATAGCTTGAAATGCAGAGTATCTGAACTCAAAATCTTGCATTCTTGCCGGTGCCACGTGTGACAGGCATACGCAGAGCTTCTAGAGGAAACGGGCATAGACATCCCTGCTTGGTTCACCTTCTCGTGCAGGGATGGAGCCAATGTGGCGAGTGGCGATTCGATCGAAGATTGTGCCTTGGTTGCGGAATCTTGCGAGCAAGTGATTGCAGTTGGAGTCAATTGTACAGCACCAAGATACATCCATCAACTCATTCAGTCAATACAAAAGGTATCAGTTTTTGGGTGTTGGGATGCTAGATGTTTAGACCAAGTTTGATGGTTTTGTGCTGACTTCTTGAGCAGGTGGCTGCTAAGCCAATTCTTATATATCCCAACAGTGGGGAGACATATGATGGTAGCAGAAAGGAATGGGTGGTATGGAGCAAATAATACTTAATAGTTTTTTAGCAGTAGATAGTTACTGAATGAATTATGTATGTGTGTGTTGAAGAAATCAACCGGAGTTGCAGAGGCGGATTACGTGTCGTATGTGAGGAAATGGCGCGACGCCGGGGCATCCCTGATCGGAGGGTGTTGCAGAACTACACCAAACACCATTAGAGCTATTTCCAAGGCTCTGTCAAACAGGTGATGGGATGGGAAGATGAAGTTGCAGAAGGGCTAAGACAGCAAGTTGTATGAATGAAGTTGGGTAGTAGTAGTAGTAATAAACAAAATGCATATAATGGTGTGTATATGTTGTGACTATGCTAGAGCAAGTGGTATGGTTTCTTCATGCATGAAAAGGGTTATGTGAGTAAGGTCTCTGCAATGGCAATCAATCTACTATGGAATGGGTTGGCTCTTGGATGATATCAACTTTGTGCTTAATTAAGCCAAGAATAATTCACTCATCCATAGAAATGATGATAGCCTTCCTTTGAGAACTAACTATGGCTCTGTTTCATACAACACCCAAAAAGGAAAAGATGTAGAAAAATCAACAAAATTAGATTATAAATGTTGGGTTTTTTTTTTTTTTTTTTTCTTTCCAAATTGAGGAGTTGGGTTCTTGTTATCTTTCTTTCTCGCATGGTTTCAGTGAGCTTATTTCTATCCAAGGAAAAAAGATTTAATCTTGTGAGATATATATGCAAAAAGATTGAAGCTTTTCACGTCTCTTTGAAACTCTGATGGCCTCTGCCACCGTAATGATCTCTTTTCCCCCAACCACCACCCCCTTCGCCGCAGATGCGCCGATTTCAAACGTGAAAACTCGAATTCAGTCAGACCCCTTCTCACCTAAACTGAATCCCAAAGCTGGGCATCTTAAATCTTGCAAAAATCTTCAAGAAATCAAACAAATTCATGGCCAGTGCACAAAGCATGGCCTAATGGGTGACTCTTCTTTTCTAACACAGCTCATTGCGAAATACTCACAGATGGGCTCTTCTGAAAGCTTGGAATATGCAGAAAAAGCATTTAAGATATTCAAAAACAGCGCGGAGGATGAGAGTAGCAGCATGATTTACCTATATAATTCATTGATAAGAGGATACTCAATGACTGGAGCTCTCGATGAGGCGATTTCGTTGTATGTAGATATCTTGGTTGATGGTCTTGAGCCCGACAACTATACCTTTCCGTTTGTTTTGAGTGCTTGTGCTAAAACCAGGAGGCTTTCTGAAGGAAGTCAGATTCATGGTTGTGTGGTCAAAAAGGGTTATCACAATGATGTCTATGTCTCGAATTCTCTGGTATACTGGTATGGCGAGTGTGGCGAGACTGATAGCGCGAGGAAGGTGTTCGACGAAATGCGCGAGAGAAATGTTGTGTCTTGGACTAGTTTGATTTGTGGGTATGCGAGGAGCGAGCAGCATCACGAGGCAGTCTCTCTGTTTTTCGAAATGGTGGAAGAGGGAATCGAGCCTAACGAAGTCACCACAGTGAGCGTCATTTCCGCCTGTGCAAAGTTGGGGGATCTGGATTTTGGAGAGAGGATCTTGGATTATGTCGGAAAGTTGGGACTACAGTTCAATGAAGTTATGGTAAATGCACTTGTTGATATGTACATCAAATGTGGAGCGGTGGACAAGGCAAGGCAGCTCTTTGATGGATGTGCAGACAAGAATCTGGTCCTCTACAATACGATGATGTCGAATTATGTGAAGTTAGGGAAGGTGAAAGAAGCACTCGACACTTTTCGTGAGATTCTTGATGTTGGGCTGAAGCCTGATAGAGTCACTATGTTGTCAGTCATCACATCCACGGCTGAGGTATCCTTTGGGAAGCAATGCCACGCCTATGTGTTGAGGAATGGGCTCGTGAGTTGGGACACCATAGGCAACTCACTTATTGATATGTATGCCAAGTCCGGCATGCAAGAATCAGCACGTAGGGCATTCGATCAGATTTCGAACAAAACAGTCGTGTCGTGGAATTCTCTACTTGCAGGCTTTGCAAGAAATGGTGATGTGGAGTCAGCAAGAGGAGTGTTCGACGGTATGCCTGAGAGGAATGTTGTGTCTTGGAACACCATGATCGGAGCTTTAGTCGAGGGGAGCTTCTTCGTCGATGCAATTGAACTGTTCCGGTCAATGCAGAGAGAAGGGTTTGCTCCGGATGAGGTGACAATGGTGAGTGTTGTGTCAGCTTGTGGGTATTTAGGAGCATTGGATTCAGCAAGATGGGTGTATAGCTACATCCAGAGACATGGCATTCACTGCAACATGCGGCTCGGCACGGCTCTCGTCGACATGTTTGCTAGGTGTGGGGACCCTCAGAGCGTGATGAAGGTGTTCCGCTCGATGAAGGAGGGAGATGTATCGGCTTGGACAGCAGCAATCGGAGCAATGGCCATGGAAGGAGATGGGAGACGCGCAGTCGAGCTTTTCCATGAGATGGTCGAGGAAGGGATTGCACCAGATGAAGTAGTTTTCAGTGTAGTTTTGACAGCATGCAGCCACACTGGTTTGGTCACTGAAGGAATGCAGATATTCGAAAGCATGAAGGAATATGGGATCACTCCACAAATCATTCACTACGGGTGTGTCGTTGATCTGCTCGGCCGTGCAGGTTTACTGCAGGAGGCTCTCGATTTCATAGAAACCGCGCCATTGGAGCCTAACGCTGCAATGTGGAGCGCGTTTCTGGGAGCTTGCAGAAAGCACGGGAACGAAGAGATGGCGACTCGTGCAGCGGAGATGATGACTAATTGCAGAGGTGACCAAACGGGGATCCACATTCTGTTGTCGAATGTTTATGCTTCTGCTGGGAAATGGAGCGATGTTGCTAGGGTGAGGATGCATATGAAAGAGCAGGGGATGAAGAAGAGACCTGGCTCGAGCTCGATTGAGGTTGATGGAGTCGTTCATGAGTTCACCTGTGGCGATGAATACCATCTAGAAAATGACAGCATTGCATCGATGCTCGAAGAGATCGACAGCAGACTCATGGAAGCAGGCTATGAACCAGATTTAACAAACGTTTTGCTGGACATTGATGAGCGAGAAAAGGAGTTCTTACTCAGTCGACACAGTGAGAAGCTCGCCATCGCCTACGGCCTCGTCTCATCTGCTCGTGGAACGCCGGTAAGAGTTATGAAGAACCTGCGAATGTGTTCGGACTGCCATTCATTTGCAGAAATGGTATCCAAAGTGTATGACAGAGAAATAGTCATTCGAGATAATAAGAGGTTTCACTTTTTCCGGCAAGGTTCGTGTTCTTGCCGTGATTTCTGGTAAAAATAGATGCTACAAAACATGCATCATACAGCTACAAAAAAGAAAAGCTACTAAATCGAACCAGTGAGCCTAATATAGAAGTTAGCAACATGGCTTCCATCTTGTGATTGGAGATCAAGATCCCAGCTTCGGAAAAATGGCATCAATGAAAGCATGATACATTGGATCAGCAGCCCAGAGTTGAGCAAGATGGTGAGGAGATGAGGTGCGTCTGTGCGCCTCTTCAATGAGCCAAATGGTGGCCTCGGCTTTGTAGGGATGGATGATCAGGTCCAGTGGAACATGCTCATCGTCTGCTCCGAGTCTCTCCCTGTCCATCTGTTTCAACTGGATATTGGTGAGGTAGTGCAAAGGCTGTTCGTACATCTGTTTAATCGAGCTTCCCAATCCAGTCCATGTTGTGTAGGGAATAGCAGCGCCACGATTTGTTGGTATTGTTATGGACTTCATGTATTCTTGGTAATCTTGTGCTCTTCTGAACAACCACGCTGCATTTTGGCAACAAGTTAATATGAGTAACTGAAACAAAATTTGAACAATATATATAATACATTGCTTCAGCATCAAGACTTTTGTATCTTAACGCGATACAATTTAGCCTCAACTGTCTAACAGAAAGAACCAGGCAAGATCAGTCTACACTCTACATTACCACATGATTTTTTCCCTAATTTCTTGCAGAAATCAGGGAGGAGGATGTTCCTGCTTCCTAGCGCACTCAACTAAGAAATATATCAAAGTCATGGGTGATATTGCATAATTATTTCGAGTAATTATACTACCTATACAAAAAGATTGAATTTTAGTTGTGAACACTATTTGTTATAGACCCGTTTGATACATTTTGACACAAAATCCAAGCCCCAGCTTAATCATAAAACAGAGCATGCAATGGATCATGCTAAAACGAATGATACAAGTAAGGAAAAGGAGATGAGGAATAACCACTGCCCATTGCAAGCTTATTCTTTTAGAGCTAGCAACCTAACTTACACAAGTGAGTTTGTAATTCAAGTCAGTTTTTGTTACAAATTAGAAAAAACACATAACATACTTCAATAGCACATAACATTTTTGTATTTCTACCAGGGTTTCGGCATGCTACAACCAATTCATCTTTATCAATTACTCCCTCCGTCCCGCTACAATTGACGTGTTTCATTTTGGCACATTAATTTCGGAGCTAATGTTTAGTAGCTAATCGTGGTTAATAATAAAATTGGCAATCATAATTAACTTATTTAAGACTTAAATAAGTTAATT
>JAPKLW010001621.1:0-16471 GCA_026898455.1 Plectranthus barbatus | reverse complement strand
AATCGTGGTTAATAATAAAATTGGCAATCATAATTAACTTATTTAAGACTTAAATAAGTTAATTATGATTGCCAATTTTATTATTAACCACGATTAGCTACTAAACATTAGCTCCGAAATTAATGTGCCAAAATGAAACACGTCAATTGTAGCGGGACGGAGGGAGTAAAAAAGACGGGGTGCTGCTCTCAGGATAAATACTATAAGGTGTTCAGACAGTGCAAATGTTTGGGAGTAATAGAGAGCATTCTTGCTTTTGTTTACTTTACAGTTTCTACTGCAACTCATCTAGCTCCATTTCATACTTCAGGTTTTCCCACTTGACGAGATTTTACACCAAATCCATAATCTTTGTGTTTACCACCAATATCAGCATTTTCTACCACATGATTGACCTTGTAATAATAATGCATAATCAGGTGTGGAATGCAATGTATGAAATTAGCAGTTCAAGGATCAGAAGACGAAGATACAACACAATGCTATATAGAGCAATAACATGATCCCCTGCTAAATGTAGATTACCAGTAGAAAACTCAATAGGCTCTTGCAGCTAAATAGTGGTCGCAAATTTATTTATATAAAAGACAATCCATCAAATGGAAACAAAAACAAGGTCCAAACCAATACCTAGAGAATCAAAGTCATAATATACTTGACTAGCAGGCAATTTGAATACCTTCAGAAGATAATACTAAGGCAGGTTCGCCATTTGACTGCTGGCTCCAAGTACCATCTATTTCTGCATCAGAGGAAGAAGAGTCATCCGATGAAATCTCTACTTGCTCATTAGATGCAGGCCTCTTCATGGCTAACACCTATATAGTTGAATACAGAGAAAACATTGACATAAAAAGAGGTGTCTGGATGAATTCATCGAAAATAAAGTGTGAGAAAACGAGTGCTAAGTAGTTGCTAGCAGAATATGCTGTGAATATGACATCAATACTGGCCCGTGTTACAATCTAGAAATAGACTACAACAGAATGTATGACTTATTGCATTACATAATATCCCATAGTTTATCACCTCAAATGTTTATTCCATAATCAGTTGTAAGCTAATAGAAAGTATTTGTCATTCATAATCAGCTTTAATTAACCGATCTCCAGACTTTCTACTTTGCAGGCAACTCAGCTTTAGCTTATCAGTCATCCACCATCAAAATCTAAGTATTTGTCCATTATTAATTCATACTTCCAGTTGGTAGCATTTGAATTATCAAATTCGGAAGAGAAAAAAAAAAGTTCAGTTTGTGCATGCAGGAGCAAATCCAACCAGTTGGGAAAAATCATCCAATGCATAAAAAATATGTCATATACAAAGATTATTATTTTAAAAACAATAATCGGTTCAAACAATGCCTCAATCCGTAAATTTGCGGCATGGGTTCTGATTAGGTCAGTAGAAAGTAAGTAGATCTACCATCATACACAATTTAGTTTAAGTTTAGCAGCAGCAAAAAGAAAAAGAAGAAATAGAGTACATATTTGCAGACCTTTTCTGAACACACGAATTGTGGAGTGAGTTCTCCAAAAATTGCAAGAATGAGCAATTTGGCGTGTAAATTGATAGAGCAATTTAAGATGGTGAGAAGGAATTAGGAAAGCGATGTCGATGGGCAAACAACCTCTGTGAATCTTCAATTGATTATACACAATGTTGAAGAAGAAATGGAGACGAAGAAATGTTGATTAATTTAAATGTAATCTCATATGCTTCGATTAGAAAGTAAATTTCATTTCGTGTATGCTGAGTTGTGATGTTAATGGGCCATTAAATAAAAGCCCAATAAGTCATTGTAACAGGCCTAAAATTGTATTAGTAAAAAACAAGGCCCATTTGCTAGGTCGAAGAAAATATTTGGCGATGAAATTTTATTTTCCATCTAAATAATGGGTTGAAATACAATTCGTTAAACTCTAAATACGAACACGGCACGACATAAATACAATATTTAACTCTTAAGAACCAAAAATCCAAATCCGATAATATGATATTGACACAAATATGAATTTTTCTTAAGAAAGTTATGGTTGGATTACACGATCCAACATAAACACTATACAAAAACTTTATATTTTTAATGAGATGATACAATAACAATCCAATGTGAATTTCAACACAAATAATAACAACCTGATACGCAAGAATTGACAGTTCTAAATACAAATTGCAAACTATTTCTTGTAGGTCATACATGATGATTTAAAAAATTCGAAGATAGAAGGGACCTATTTCTTAATGAAAAGCGACAAAAAAGCACAAATTCAATGGTTTTTTTTTATATATTCGTTTGATTCTTCAATGTACAAACATTTTTGTGTGGAGCAAAAATATTCTTATTTGCCATCACATTATTTCGGAATAATTTATTGACTTAGGGTTTGAAACAAATTGATTTGATTACCAGTAGTATGGAAGATGAAAGTTATTAATTTAAAACTAAATTAATTAAAAAGCAAATATACAAGTGGAATAGTAATAAACAGGCTTTAAAAAATAGTTTTTGAATTAGTAAATATATGAATAAATAAACATGATTCCATAAACATGATTTATTGCATATTGATGTGTGAATTGGATGAGCAATTGTGACTCTAAGCTTGGTGAATGGTGATGATTAGATGACTCATTCTGTACGGATTGTCTGTTTCTATGACTCATTCTATCTTTTTCTATTTATTTATTTTTGGTGTTTGAATTAGTTGAATTTTTATCTTTTTCTTCATTTTTTTTTTATGTTATGTCAGCATTGGTTGGTTTCTTATTAAACCACCCCCAACAACAAAACCCCCCCCCCCCAAAAAAAAAAAAAAAAAAAAACTCTCAATTTTAACATAAGTTTCATTTTATTTTCGGAATTTTGGGCTAATTTGAGTAATGATTGATTGAAATAATGTAACTAGCTTGTGTTAATTGCAATTTTCCAAAGAGGCATATATATATATATATATATATTTGTGAAAGATAATAAAAGTAGGGCCATATTTTCATTCTTGCATGCCTTTAGATATTCACTTCCCAACTATGGCCCATGCCCTCTTATTTTTTACACACCTTCTCACTTTATATTATTAAATCCCCACCTTTTCAATTTCAATTACTCAACAAACTCTCTCCAAATACTTAATTAATGTGAAATATGATTATATCTTACAATTGCAATCAAACTTCTTTCAAAAGATAACGTAAACTATGATACTATACATAAACTCGTGAAACAAAATCTTAAAAGAAAGACAAACAACTTTGGTAGTATATATATTCTTTGTTTCTTATAAATATAGAGAAATAAATACAATTAACATCATGGGATTTAAATTTGAAAAAGTAAGTGACCCACCCAAGAAAAAATAAATTTGACCCCAAAAACTAAACCATGCAGAAGTGGCTTTATACAAAACAATAATCATCACAAAAATTTATGGTCTAAAATGCTAGTGGATCTTCACTTATTATCGTTAGGCTAGTGGAGCTATTTTCCGATATTAATATAAATTATTCCATTTTTATTTCTTCATTTATGGGTCCAAAATCTAGCACTTGCGCCGTCAGCTAAATACTATAATTAATTCCCCATAATCACATTATCAAATTTTGATGCAATGCAAACCCTAAACAATCATGAGGATTGATTGATGGCAAACCAAAAGACATTGACAACTAATCTCTCTCTTTCTTTTTTGTTTGCATGTTTTTGAGGATTTTCAAGACCAGTCAACTACAGATTATTATAATGTGAGAGGATTAATGATACTAATTGCTTTCCCTTTTTTTTCTTTTTTAATATTTTTTGAATCTTTGATGCTTTTCTTGTTGAGCATGGTTTTTAAGCATTGAGCCGTGGGACAGCTATGGTGGTTGCTTGAGCAGCGCCGCCGGCCGCCGGCGAAATATGGTGTTCCCACAAAGCGAGGACCACACTTCCTCAATTTGGGACACTTGCATTTGTCTGCATGAAGAGTGGTGAGAATTTTCAAAAGTGATGAAGAATCAAGATTTGTAGATAGAGAATGAGGGGGAGAGCAGTGCAAGGGTGCAGAGAGAATAATTATAAGAAGGCTTAATGCACAAACAAAATCCCACAGCCCAAGAAAAGAGATGTAAACCTCAAAAGAATAACACAAAAATCAAAATATGGGAAATCCTGCTTCTGCTTCTGCTTATATGGACTAAACTTTCTCTTTATTTGCCCTTCTTTATTATCTGCTTTAACTTTTTTTTTAAGCTAGACCAAATGCCAAAGGGGAAACAAATTTGCATTTACTCTTTTTCACCAAATCTCTCCCAATAAGGGCAGGTCCTCGGACAACACGGCACGCACAGACCAATGTTGGTGTGTGTGTGTGAGGGATGGAAAGTAAGGAAGGATAGTGTTAGTGTAGCAGCACTTTATTCTGTTCAAATTTGATACTCCACTTTGCTGTTTACTATTTTGCTGGTGAGGACGAGGCTGTATTTCAAGAAAAAGTGTAAATTAGAAAATTTCATTAAATTAAGATGGCGCCCCTCCCCATTTGGCCATATCTCTCCCCTCTCTCTCTCATAATTGTATTGTCTTGTTCTGCTGCTCATAAGTTAGTCTTTGTCTCACACTCTGATACTCATATTTTTGAGTCTTCCGCAGCCGGGTCTCTGAAGTTGGGCTCTCGTTTCTCTCATATAGTCGCAGTTCAGTGAGTTTATTCCTCTGCTGCGAGCATCCCAGAAAAAATGATGGAGTCTTGTGAGAGATGCTTGCCGTGCTAAGATGCTGAACCTTTTCTCAAAATTGAGGATGCCCATTTGCAAATTCTTTTACTTTCAGCATCAAAGTCGGGATATGGAAGAAGTTGAAGACAGGAAACACGAGTTTTTGTTTTCTTGTATTTATTTTTGAGTTGATTTGAGCAAAAGATTAGATTGTTTTGGACGAGGGGGCGGGTGCAAAGTGTGAAAGTCTGCCGTCTGAGGAAATATTGTGTAAAGATGAAAGATGAAAATTCCAAGAAAACAAAGGTTTTGCGCCCCCCCCTTTTTTTTTAACATTTCTTGAAATGAATGTAATGTTTGATTTGATTTTTCTTTTTCGCTGAGATAAGTTTGATTTTGGTATCATATGAAGCTCTCCTGGTCTAAGAAACTGATCAGAAAATGGTTCAATATCAAGACCAAAAATGAGGAATGCCAAGCTGATGAAGCTGTTTATGGAGGTGAGTGGTACATATTTTTGAGTTCTTGGTATTCTTTTAGGCTAATAAACTAGATTCGTGTTGCTTTTTGAATGTTCTGCGGTTTTTGTAGACCATTTTTGTGTATATGCGTCTTTCACCACCTCAATTATTTTCTATTACTAATATTTATACTATTAGATGCTTAGGAATTCAAAAGAAAAGAAGCAGCTTTGTTGTTTTTTAATTCTCTCATTTTTGTCTTTCACTGGTTTGTCTTTTATTGGGAAACAATCAAGATTTGGTGGTTCCTTGTGAAACCTCATTTGAAACCAAAGAAAATGTCTTCACCTCAGCAATTCTACAAAATTTGGAAGTTGCAATCTAAATTTGCAAAGGGATTAAGCCAAGATCGATCTGCTATGGTGAACATGATTTTTTTATGCTGCTTCTCATTACTGCTCTTTTTGTTCATGAGGCCCCTCTTGAAGGATTGAGGTCAAAGAAAGAGAATTAAGTGCAGTTTTACTGTTCATATTCAAAGAGGTTGAGGGGCTTTTGTTGTAGATAAGTATGTAATTTTCTTTCTTCTTTAGGTGGTGATGGTGAATGGAGGAGCCACTTTTCAGAGAGGGAATCATCTAGAGTCAAGAAAATCAAAATAGGTTTGTGGTGAATACTAAAAGTACTAAAAGACATGATGTTTATGCAAATCATGCTAGTTTTCTTGACATTGATAATATTGGTTTTGTAAACACATAATTCATTTTGCAGAAAAACCAGCAAAGAACATTGAGCGCTCATTTTCTCGTTCACGTTCCCGTTCGAGGCGGGGCAGAGCCTACCTTGATCACCCTCAGATTATAAATATACAGAACTACAGGTTTGTTTCCTCAATTAATGCTATTAATTTTCTTGGCTTCTGCTCTTCGCACAAGGTATTAAAAAGGTCTTCTGCTTTTGTTATTTTTTCGAGCAGTCTCTTTGTATCGACATGGAATGTGGGAGGAAAATCACCACCAGGAAATCTGAACTTGGATGATTGGCTACACTCTGCTCCTCCTGCTGACATATATGTTCTTGGGTATGATTCTGATTTGTGATTCAAGTCTAGCTTTACCAGCTATCTTACAACAAGCATGCATTTTTATTTTTTGTTTTTGCCTTTTCTTAATATCAATAGATTTCAAGAGATAGTTCCTCTCAATGCTGGTAACATTCTTGGTGCTGAGGACAATGGTCCGGCCAAAAAGTGGCTCCCTCTGATCAAGAGAACGTTGAACAATGCTCCGGGCACTGGTGGTGGCAGCGGGCGCTATACGCCGTCACCTGTCCCTAATCCTGTTGCTGAGTGGAATGCTGATTTTGAGGGATCAGGCAGGCACAAAGCCTCGACATTCTTCCCTCGTAGATCATTCCAGACACCACAGTGCTGGAGAATGGAGAATGACATGTCTGCTGCACAGCCTCGCCTTGATCGGAGATTCAGTGTATGTGATCGGGCAATTTTTGGTCATAGGCCAAGTGACTACAGGCCAAGTGACTGTTCATCTAGCCAGAGGCCGAGTGATTATTCCTCCGGTCCCCGACAGAGCGACTACTCGTCCAGTCGGAGGCCGAGTGACTATTCGTGGGGTCAGAGAGCGAGTGATGTTTCTCGATGGGGTTCAGAAGAAGATTTTCTGTCAGGGGATTCACCCAGTACAGTTTTGTATTCACCGATGTCGCACAGTACATACGAACCACCAACTGAAAATGCACATACCGTTCCTGGACATTCAAGATACTCTTTAGTAGCTAGTAAGCAAATGGTTGGCATTTTTCTCACTGTTTGGGTTCGAAGTGAGTTGACAGAACATGTCCGGAACATCAAGGTTTCATGCGTTGGCCGAGGATTGATGGGTTATCTTGGAAACAAGGTAGTCATTTAGATTAGTAAAATAGTTTACCTACTACTAATTTGCAGTTCTTGAAAGAATCGACTACTAGGTTTAACTTCAATATTTTTTGCAGGGATCCATCTCTATTAGCATGATATTGCATCAGACTAGCCTTTGCTTCGTGTGCAGTCACTTGACGTCTGGTCAGAAAGAAGGCGATGAGCTAAGAAGAAATGCTGATTTTATGGAGATCCTGAGGAAAACAAGATTCCCTCGAGTCAATGGTGTCAATGAAGAGAAAGCCCCTGAGACAATTCTTGAACACGAGTAAGACTCCCTTGTTTCAATGCTTCGTCGCCCTTGTTCCCTGGTCGACCTTATCAATAGAAGTATAAGAATGAGGATTCTGATACCAGTTTGTTTGTTTTGTAGTCGGATTATTTGGCTGGGAGACCTGAACTATCGAATAGCGCTGCCATACCGGTCTGCCAAAGCACTGATAGAAATGCAAAACTGGCGAGAATTATTGGAAAAAGATCAAGTATAATACTAATGCTCTTAAATCTGTTGATTCATTTCAGAATATTTAGTTTGCACTTTTTATTCATTTGCCAATGCATATTTGAAATGAACCATGGTTACTTCTTTGAACAGCTGCGGGCAGAGCAGAGGCGAGGTCGTGTTTTTGATGGCTGGAGAGAAGGGAAGATATATTTCCCTCCTACTTATAAGTATTCACACAACTCGGATCGATATGCTGGTGACGACATGCATCCGAAAGAGAAACGAAGGACACCTGCATGGTAAAAATATGCATGGCCGATTCTTAAAACCTGCATTGCTTATTGATGTTCCAAAATACCATTGATTTCCATTTTAAGTGCTGACATGGATGCTTCAATATCTCAAGGTGTGACCGGATCTTGTGGTACGGTGGTGGCCTGCAGCAGCTATCATACGTCCGTGGGGAATCTAAATTTTCCGATCACAGACCCGTCTCTAGTGTGTTCTGGGCAGAGATTGAGTCAGCCCCAAACCGGTTGAGGAAAAGTATGAGCTGCTCGAGCTCCAGAATTGAGGTGGAGGAGCTCTTCCCTTACTCACATGGATACACAGAACTCTGCTTCTTCTGAAACCGAATCTGGTACGAGTAAACATCATGCTCCCTGAAATCTTTCTCTCTCATGTGCAGCAGTTCTTGACATGATGCATTAACCACCATATTCCTCACATGAAACAGTCTTTTTCACACATACACTGCAATCTTTTTCATATTTACAATTCTTGTGGACAAACCATATATGTATAAAGTGATTTTCTGAAGCTACAAATGATATGAAATGTGTACTAAAAGTTGCCCCCATCTCTCCAGCTAGTGTGTCTCCGGCCTTTTCTTTCTACCTGAAGTAGGATGGTGACGTCTCTTTGCTCGTATATCGAGAAAGGTAAGCCACTTCCCCATTATTTTTCAACACACTGCAACAACCATGCTTCTGCTTTTTTTTTTTTTTGTCTAATTCTCTTCCTCATGTCTTCACCAGATGTAGATATTTACAATTTGGTGCGCTAACTTTAGACGTCGTCGTGGCTTGATTGTTTCTCCTTCCCAACTGATTACATACTTACATACCCTTTTTTGGACGCTAATTCATTTTCAAAGATTCACAAAATTTTTATCTCCAGGCTCCTCCACGCGCGCCTCAACTTATCAGGTATCGTGTTCTAGTCCTTACACGACCTCTCATTCGAAAATCCTTACATAACACAAGCATACTGTATGCATTGCAGGATGTATGTAACCTTTGATCCAATGCAGCAGCCTAGTGGGAGTGCAAGATTCTTGTTTTTCTTTTGGAAGATTCTTTTTCAAGAAGAGGATTAGGATTAGAGATGGCCAAAATAAAGGCTCTATTTTTCACCTTTTTTTTCCCTTCTTTTTTGATTGTGAAAATGAGAATGTGATGTAACACTCATTGCTAACGTGGTATGAGAAAGAATATAGTGCTCAAATCTGGCCAATGATTTTTGCTGAAAAGTTGTTTTCTTGGTTGCCTCTCCCATCATTCTCTCTGTCTACTTTTTTCATCATCATCCTTCTCAGGAAAAAAAAAAAAAAAAACCATGTTTGTTTGCAGAGAAATTGTGATTTATTATGAGATGCCATTTTGCATCAGTCTTTTTCTGGTAAAATTTCTTGCCTACTTTTTTACGGACACCAATAAGTCAATGGGCATGGGATTGGGCACTCTTAAATTGTAATTATTAGGATCAATTACATGACATGGGATTCTTGCATTATTGTAAGGCCATGCTTGTGTCAGTGTCAGAATATGGGGATGTAGTACTAATGAGACACTTGCATGTATCTATGTTTATTTAGTAGGGAATTCGAATTCATGAAAAATTCGTAAAAGTAATGTTCTCTTTTCTTTTAATTATATTCTAATATTTAATTTTATCAATAAAAATATTATCTATCATGAAAAATACTTAAATATTTCTTTTATCACTAAATTATACATGTTTGATTTTGCCAATAAAAATACCCCTCAATCATTAACGCTATTCAAATTTTGATTAATTATATGTCAAATATTGCGCAATATTTTTTTTTTTATATATGTGGCATATATTGTATTAAAATTAATGCATGATTCACCATATTTTTAACAGTACCGTTACAATGTATATTAATTCTAATTAACAAAATCAAACATTAGGGTATAATTCAGTGATATAGCAAATTTTATGATATTTTTTATAGTTGAGAGTATTTTTAGTTGACAAAATGAAACATTAGGGTATAACTCAAGGAAAATAAAATATTAGGGTATTTTTCATAGTAGACCAATACTTTTGATATTTTTCATAGTTTTTCCTTATTTAGTAGGAGTGAGGAATGAAGTACTACCTCCATCCCATGCCTTTGAGATTTGACACAATAATCAATGCGAGTAGAAATAGATAAAATTAGTATTTTATTAGTGTGTAATAAGCTTTCCATTTTAGGTAATATGACAATTAAATGAGACGGACGAAAAATGAAAGAGGGACAATTGAAGTGGGACAGAGAGAGTATTAATCTCGAATTATTTCATTCGAAAGCCTTTATTTATGTGATCTCCATTATTAATATTATTGGGCCCAAAGTTGATTGGGTTAAATCGGTTCAAGCTCACTGCAGTTAATCAAGGTCCAAACACGAAAAGCCCAACACGCAGAGCCTCCGGCCCAAAGGTCAAGCAACTCGCGAAGGACCACCCACAAGACCACGAACCTCAGTCAAGGCCCCAGGCCATGAGCCGCAAAAGGTCAAGGCCCCAGACCATGAGCCGCAAGTAAGGTCAAAACCTCAGGAAGAACGAACTTGAGCTAAGGACCCATAGTCCATGAGCCACCTAGAAGATCAAGGAGATAAGGTCGCAATCCGCGCGAGACTCAGAAGACCGTTAGAAATCCAAATCCAACTGCCCTGAAAAAATCGGAACTTCCCCTAAGTTCTTCGCGCCACCAGCAGGGGAGACATCAGATCAGATAAGGATTCCATCGCGAACAATCGGGAAAACCGTTGAGGCATCCTAGCTGAACGACCTCCGAAAAGGACGCAACTGACGTCACCCGCAACAACCGCTGAGAAAGCCGGAACTACCTCCTAAAATCTCTAGGGTTGTAACAGCTCCTCTAGAGCTATAAAAAAGGAGTTGTTAAGTCATTTTGACCACGATTTTTGCCATATTAGCGCTTACACTTTGTAATTGAAGGGTTATCTTGTTCTTGTGGAATCAACTTACTTTTCTTCATTGTTCCTCAATCATTTTATTGTCATTCTTGTGTGAGTTCCAAGGATCCTGATACAATCACAAATCGAACCTCCACAAATATATCTTCTAATAAATAATATTTCATTCCTTGGTTCTTACAAAAATATGTTATATATATGAATACAACAGTTCTAGACTTGATTGTTAATTAATATCATTGAATAATTAAATCATTTTACAAACCTTTATCACTGAGAGTAATTAAATAATTAATCTAAAGAAAGCGATGTTGAGGAACTTTAATTTAGTGATGATGTAAATCATGCAACCAGATTAATGATAAGCATTAGGGGTGTGCACGGTTCGGCCGAAACCGGCCAAACCGGCTAAACCAAATTAATTTGGTCGGTTTGGCTGGTTCGAGAAAAATGATTGGCCGGGTTGGTTTGAAAAATCTCAAACCGGATGATTTGGTTTTGTCGATGGTTTGAAGGATGAAACCGGCCGTTTTGGCCGGACCGGCCGTATAAATAATATAATTTTAAATATAATAATGATAATAAAATATTATTTTATAGAAAGCTAAAATATCAATTATATTGATATATATGTCCGATGCTTATATTATTTCGAATTGTAACCTTATAAATCAACTTATATTTAATTGTTTCTTGCAACTATAATATTATTTATTTATTACTTATCTCATATTTATAATTAATGACAAGCGATATATATATATATATATATATATATATTAGTTTCATTTATTATCAGTTGAATAATCTTCAAACCGTATAAATCGGCCGAACCAAACTGTTTTAATATGGTTTGGCCGGTTTGGTTTGAAATAATTATTTGGCCGATTTGGTTTGTGAAAATCTCAAACCGTACCTATTGGTTTGGCCCGTACTTTGATCCTTAAACCGGCCAAACCGGACCGTGCACACCCCTAATAAGCATATGCAGCTTTTATTATTTTTTGCTGATAATTTTGTCTAGAAAAGCTCATGCCTGGATTAATAATGACACTGCCTCTTTAGCACAAAGAATCTTTCATAATTTATTCAAGCCAGTTTCAATTATTATTTCTCCTAATATCATATACTTTTTATAGAAAAAAAAATCAGATTTTTAATATGAGACCTATATTGCATATGTTAAAAATTGAAAATTTGTATGGAACGGGTCATGACTTACTTATTATAGATGACAAAAAATTGTAGGAGACAAATAACAATCTTATTAATATATTTAATGTTTATTCATTAAATAATGTATTTTCATTCAGTAAATAATATATGAAATTCTTTTATAATATGGTACTTGTGAATTTGTCAAAGAAACAAATGTATTTAGTGTTTTATTCAACTAATAATATATTTTTATTTGGTGAATAATGTATGAAATTTTTTTATAATGTTGACCTTGTGAATTATGTCACATATAATTTTTGTGAGAGACAACACAGGATTAGGGGTGATAATTTTCGACATGATCCGATAATTTGATACGAATCTGTACGATAATAATGGATATAGATTGAGGCTTATCGAATATGAATCGTTATTGGATCCACACAATAAGAACACGAAAATTTCGGATCAAATTCAGATCGGACCCAGATTGGATCGGATAATCCGTTAATCGGATCGGATTCGGATCAAATTCATATATCCGTTAATAAATTAATATAAAATCAAATTTATTTTTATTTGATGATTTAAATATAATAATTAATAATATAATTCTAATATATTATTTTAATTTGTAGGTTTAAGTTACTTTTATGAAATATTGATTTTCCGTTGCATATTTTTTTTTTCTAAATTATTATGTTTTGTATCAAATATTATTGGATAATTTTTGAAATTATTAGATTGGATAGTTATTGAGTTCTTATCGGATCGGATTCAAATCGGATAATGGATTTGATCGAATTCGAACTTAACGGATCAGATAATTAACGTATCGACACGATAACGATCTGATCTGCATGAATTACCACCCCTACACAGGACCATCCTTAAGATAATATCTGATATATTTACGAAGGTAAAATAATAGTAACAAAAACTCAATAATATTTTGATATTCTCAAACATCATATTTAATGGAGCAAGTAAGAAAATCAGACCAGTGATTCTTGAATGTTTAAATTTGATATATCAAACCAAATTCCACATATATTAAAGTAACAAAATGTATTGGGTTCATTTCTACGAAAGAAACCAGTCAATAAAGATTTATATAGAAAATCGACCAATAATACACTTGGATGAAAACCCAAGCACTGATATATAATTGATACACATCAACATAATGAATAAAATTAATAACTGTATATACATTAAACTGCGGTAGCAAATTAGTAGCCAATGGATTCAAGAAATCAAGAATCACAACTCATTAATCCAACTGTGATCTTCTAAGACTAATTATATATATATATATGTGTTGTGATATACATTTAGGGGAGTGATTTCCAATTCAACTCACAATTGAATATTTATGCATAAAAGTGAGAGAAATATCAAAATAGAATGCACTAGTTTAAACTTTAAATCCCACCCCATCGATTTTGTAATGTCAGCGAGTCATCGTCTTGATCTCTTGTTGTTAAGGGCGAGTATGGCAGTGCTTACGTTTGGTGCACGAATGGGTGAAGGAGGCTTCGATATTTCGTCAAGAGCTATCTGATCTTCTCGGCATCCTACTGAGCAAAATGCTTGAAGAACTCTGCATTTTTCAAGCATGATTTATAATTTGAAGAAAAGAGAAAAAGGATTGAAATTTGAATACATACCCATACATGTATCTATCTTGAGACTCATGGATTTGCGTCTTGCAAAGCGCACATGCATCCAGGAAATAATCGCCTTTCGCCGCCGATTGTTTTGAGTCCGGAGGAGTCCCTGGTAAACACCGACTCATAGTTGATTTCTGAATTAATGGGTGGATTTTTAGATTTAATATGAGTATAGAAAGTGGAGCAGTATTCTAGGGTTTGAGATACGAAAAAATCAAAACGGATTCCTCTAAAATTATTGTTTTTTTCTTTCTTATTCGTAAAATCTTAGGCCTGCTTTATATATATATATTCTGTTACAATATAATTGATAAAAGATTTTGTAAAGATGCATCTTTAATTACCAAAATCAACTTAATTATATAAGTTTTCTTTTTTATAGTTATATTTTATTGAGTAAATATTATTAATATGGCATTTCTTGAATAACTTGATTATACTCGTTTGTTGAGGGAAGCCGTTTTACATGGTTTGTGATTCTTAAAATCACTAGTTATTTATTTTCTAAGATTTATACCTAATTTAAAAAACTTAATTTAAAGCCACAAATTAAATGAAGTGTGGATATGGAAAAAATAGAAAAGGATTCACAAACACAATATCCCCTCTGTACAGCCGGATTATATGATGTTTGATCCTGTATGCATGTCAATTAGAGAAAACTAGTATTGCACCCAGGCAATGCGTGAGAATTTTAATTCGTTTCTTTATAATATTAAATATATATATTTTATTTATAGAAAACAATATGAGTATTTAAATTCATAAACTAACATTATATGATAACACAAACAATTTATATATATGGTGTATATATATTATATTATATTGACTTGTATTTACTTTCACTAAACTATAAATTTTATTTTATAAGTCTAATTGTTAGTTTTTTATTTAAATAATATTTATACATTATTTTTTTTTGTTATACTATTTAAATGAAGAGTGAGTGTTTTAAAGCGACTCGAAAATATGACTAATTATAGACAAAATACTTAATCACTTGTACTCCAAGACCGAGACTTATAAATTATTATTTTTATATGATGAGTTTTACTTCATAATTTATAAGTTGTTTTATTTGTTTTGCGGAAAACTTTCAATATGTTATTATTAAAAAATTTAAGTTTTAGAGCAATTACTTCTCTTTCTCTCAGCCTATTCAAAAGGAACTTTGATTACTGATGTATCAATTGTTTGCACATGATAACTACATGCATTGATGAAGTTTTATACATATTAAACTTGGACCTCAAATTATTTGGCATGCAATTTGATTTACTACTTTAACATATGTTAAAAATTACTTACTCAATATCTCTCGTCAGCTCTTCAATGTCTTTAATAAAATCATGATATCAAACTATGGTGATGACTCATGTGCTCTATTAATAGCAATTTTGATATCCGCATAATTCTGTCAATGAATTTACTTTTGTACGGTATTGTTTTAATTGATTAGTTCCAACATCAACTTATTTTTTGCTTTCATTAGTTCAAATTTTCAAGTAAAAAATATCTCACTATTTGTGTTTCTTGGTAGAAGCTCATGTATCATCTTTGACTATTACTACCTCCGTCCCATGACATTAGTCTTGTTTCATTCCGGCACAGATATCAATGCGAGTAGAGATAGAGGAAATTAATATTTTATTAGTGAGTGTGTATTACTTTTTCATTTTAGGAAAGAGGACTAATGTTTGGGACAGACGAAAAAGGAAAACAGGACTAATGTTATGGGACGGAGGGAGTATAACATAAATGTTATGTTTTAATTCTTATATTTTTGACTTAATTCAATTTTTTATTCTCTTCACTTTCTTTTATGTGATAGTATTTTCGTTGTTCACCTTATCCCTTCATTAATTACGTGTTTTTAAAATGATTTGTTTAACGTTGAAATAAATATTCTCAAATTCACATGCATATCAATTTTTTTGAATTTTCAATACAACAAAAATAAACATTTGAATTCAAGTGTATGGTATATCACTATAGTTTTGCAATTACTTTAATTGATTACTTTTAAATCGATGCAGAGACAAACAAACTAACTTTTTTACACTTGTTTCCTGTATAATAAGGAATGTTATGTTGTTTCAACAACTTCATCACACGCCAAACAAATCAGATTTACTTTACAACCTATTTGAATTATATTTTCTTTAGTTTAATTTATTATCTCTTTCTCTCATTGGAACAATGTATAAACGATGTATTAACATTATTTCTTGTTTTATTTCATTTTCGTAGTTTGATATTCTAATAATTTAAAAATTTTATTTTACAATATAGTGTAACATAATAATAGTTTCGCAATAATAGTATTTCACATTTTAATTTATTTTAGCTATATTGTGACTTCATAATTTAAACTATAATTCGGCTTTACAATATTCTAATTTTTTTTTATCTTTCATTTTTACTGTACAATTTTAGATTCTAATATATTTTTTATTTTAATATATTAAAATAACAAATTTTATGTCTTTTTATTGTATTTTCATATTTGATTTAAAATTACTCTAAGAATATATGATAAAACAACATAAGATTTAATGAGACATGAATTAAGTAAAATAATTTTTTATTTTCTTAAACTTTTATAAATATTATGAAAAATAAAATTTAGATTATTTCAATATCATTTTTAATGTGAATTTGCACATCATTTATAGATATTTTTTATTAAATTAATGATGATAAAATCATTTATACATTATAATTAAGTATAATAATTATCACTTCATAATGAATAGATTTAATAATTCAATTAATAAATTATTAATAAAATGTAAATTTACTATTACACCCTCCAGTGTTATATATATATATATATATATATATATATATATATATATATATATA
>JAPKLW010001620.1:116839-172997 GCA_026898455.1 Plectranthus barbatus | reverse complement strand
TATAAATACCCGATCACTTCCTTCGGGTTAACCTTTATGTTTCCCTACTTTCAGAACCCTACCTTCAAAATTCTCTCATCTTTCCTTGAGATTTTCTGAAACTTGAATATTTCTGAAGTCATGGCATCATCTTCTCAACCTCCAGCTGATAACCCTCCATCTACACCTACATCATCCCAGCCTGGTTCGCCAGACCTACCCCTCGCTGAAGCCCATATGCCAACATATACTGGCATAGTGAAGATTGAAGATGTGGATTACACATATCCGTTCGCCCGACTGGTTCAGTTGAACAGACCGGCGACCAGGGGACAGCTCTCAAACGCGCAGGTCAGGGCTGCTCAGGTCCAGAAAGAAAAAATACTGAATGCGAAATTGGCCCTGAAAAATTACGGGGAGGAGCTGATGGAGATGATTGACCGAGAAGATCTCCGACAGTACCTGACGGCGACACCCCAAACATTTCATCCACACATGGTAGCCGAGTTCTACGCTCGGGCCGTGATAGCTGACGACAGGAAGTCTTTCACCACTTCCATTTTTGGTCACCTGATCACCGTCACTGCGGAATACCTCGCCGATCTCTTCGGACTGAGGAATGAAGGAGAAGAAGTGGCCACGTATCTTCAGGATGATACGGCGGAATTCCGGAGAAGATGGGCGCAGTGGAAAAGGCCAGAAGTCACCGCCTTCCGGACTGGCATGAAGAAGTCCGAGATGGAGGAGTACTGGCAGATGGTGTGCGACATTGTAGTTCGCATGCTACAATGTGAAGTCGGCTCGTACGTCGAGTTGAGCCTGCGGAAGTTCTCCGTGATGTGTGCCCTGGTGGATGGGATTCAGGGCAACTGGGCTGAATTTTTCTTCGGCCGGTTGCTGGAGAATGTGGCGCGGAATGTCATCGTGCCAACGGAAGGGAGATTTGCCCACGCCGTATCCTTCGGGCTGAGGATCAGCCACATCCTGGAGATGGAATTGGGTGATGGCGTGGACCAGGGGGAGCAGCTGGTTGGTTCCGACTTCATACCAGCCACGAAGGCGAAGCTGCCCCACCCAGATTACAAGAAGCCACGAAGGCTGAAAGGGAAGTCAGCAGTGGACCCTGCTGAGGTCGTTTCTGAGGAGGACTCAGAAGACCTGGGAGAACAAATGCCAGCTGTGGCTCTCCCACTGACTGAGGAGGCAAGGGCAGAGCTGAAGAGGAAGCTGGAGACGGAGTCTCTTTTCGAGACTATGGAAGGCGCGGTGGCTGAGGCGACTGGTATCCACCCACGGGATGTACAACTGGTACCAGTCACCAAGAAGCCATCCCACAAGAAGCCTAAGACCTCCCAGCACCAGCAGCCACCATCAGCTGTTGCATATGACCCTGAGTCTGGGAAGATCTCCATCCCAGTCAAGAAGTCCGTCTTGGGACTGACTGAGGAGGAGACCCTCGAAAGGATGACTCGCAAGAGGAAGCGCATCCAGACCAGAGCTCAGAAGCTGGTGGAGCAGGCGAAGAAGGAGCAGCAAGCCTCCGTAGTCAGGAAGAAGCAGGCCCAGGCCAGGCTGAAGGCCTTGGCTGACCAGCAGAGGAGAGAGGCGGAACTGGCGGCCAGGGATGAGCGGTTTGCCAAAATCAAGGCCGAGACAGAGGCCAGGCGCCAGGCAGAGCTGGCAGAACAGATGAAACTGGCGGCCAAGGGCAAAGGAAAAGCGCTCCAAATCTCAAGTGCCGGCCGACCAGCACCAGCCCCACCAGGTGAGCTCCTACCTGAGGAAACTTTCGAACACCTGCTGGTGATGGGTGTTGACGAAGACGTAATGTCTATCGTGGACCAGTACCAGGAGCAAGAGAAAGCTACTGGTGGAGGTGAGGAAGACCCACTGGCCGCGCAAGGGGGTGCCAGTGGAGGAGTAGAAGAGCGGGCGACCACCCCGGTACAACTGGCGAGCTTCTCGGATGTCAGTTCTGAATCCGAGGATGAAGAAGAACCAAGGGCTGAGGAGCCAGAGCAGGAGCCAGAGCAGGAGCCAGCTGCGGAGGTGGTTCATCATTCAATGGTGCAGAGGATGGAGCCAAGGGATCTGTTCCCAGACATTGATGATAAGGCTCGTCGTCCTGCCAGTCGCCCCCGATCTACAGATGCTTCGACTTCAACTTCCGGGCGACCAGCAGCATCCTTTACAATACCAGTTAGGCGTGCTCGAACTGAAAGGCACCCTTATATGCTCTGCATCCAAGAGCATCAACTGGTTGATGAGGATACTTTCCAGGCACGAGTGACAGGGGTGCACCGGTGGGAGCAGCGCGGGGAGATGGCTTTTTATAACTCAAGAGTGCCAGAGCCATCTGCATTCAACATCATACCCTTCAGCGGACTCCCACACCAGTCGGTCTATGCCTCCAGAATCACTGACTGGTGCCTGCCCCTGCAGCCAATGGAATATTACAACTCCACTCTCTATGAGTATGCTGAGAACATCACGGTGGAGGTGGAAAATGCCGTCAATGACGAGATGATATCCAGCTACCGTAGACTCTGGAGGGTGGATCCGGAACTATGTCTGGAGTTCCGGAGATGGCGGATTTTTGATATATGCCAGCGCCTGCTGACTGTGGAGAAGCGGGCGGTTCTCTATGCCAGGCTGGGTCTTGGCTACTGGAGAGCGGAGGAGGAGTGGGCTAATGCTTTCATGGGCACTGATCCTGAGTACCCCCAGCAGCTGTCTACAAGGAGGATCCAGCGCCGCTTGCTGAAGATTGCAGAATATAGGCAGCTGACTGGAAGCTCCGGCCTCCCGCCTCAGAAAAAGGTCAAGTTACCTTTCCTCCAGTTCCGAGTCACCAGTCGGGGGTACCAGCTGACGTACGCGCTCCGACGCCTCAAAGTGCTGGTTACCCTCCCGAGGATCCCTCCCTACCATGCTATCCTGTTCGACATGGCTGCCTGCGCCTTGCTGGTAGACCATATAGTGGAGGAGGATCCTTCTAGTGGTTTGTGGCTGACCCTTGTCGTCCCTCCTGTTCCTATTGTCTCGGGCGATCTCGTCCCTGATCATATGGACTGGCAAGTGGTGGATTTCACAGCCCCACCCGTTTTTGACGAAGTCCAGCCAGCTCCAGCTGGGGTGCCAGTAGCAGAGCCAGCAGCTGCCGTATCAGCCGAGGAGTCAGCAACAGCTGATGCACCAGTCTTGGAGCCAGCAGCAGCACCAGCGGAGGAGCCAGCCCCGATGGAGATATCAACTGCATCTGAACCAGCAGCGGCTCCTTCCGCAACTGATGTCCCTTCTTCTTCCATTGAAGTGTCAGCACAGCCAATCTCCGAGATCCATCCCCCTGCGCAGCTTCTTGCAATCATTGATGCCAGGATGGACCAGCGCTTCACCAGCTTCCAAACCGAGATGACTCAACAAATGGAGTCATTCACCGCTGGAGTGTCCTCCTTTTTGGCGCGGATCCAAGAGGGGGAAAGTGCGCGAGCACGTGCTGAGGCTGAGAGAGCCCATCTTGCTGAAGAGGAGAGGAGGATAGCTGCTGAGGAAAGGGAGAAGAGCAGACAAGATATGGCAGTGCTCACTGAGATCCTGAGGTCCTTAACCAGCAGAACTCAATCACCAGGATCATCTTCTCAGCCATAGTCTAGCTTCTTCATTTTGATGTAAGTATTTGTATCTCTAGACTAGTCAGTTTTCTATCCTGTACTTGTAACTGCAACATATTAATGGATTGATTACTGACAAGTTGATGACAATTCCTCATTGTCCAACAAATTGTCTAAGTATTTACTTACCAGCTGAACTTACACTTCTAGTGTAATCAGCACCAGCACTCGTATCACACACTTTAAATCTTTTTGCTCTGATCTCAATTCTCATATTTTAAACGAGCAATATCCCTTTTTGTTTGAGGGGGAAGATTTTAGTTAGAGCTGATGTGAGGAAGTGGTTTCATGGGTTTAGATCTGATAGGTTTATTTTGTAAAACCCTGAAATACTTTGTAACTTTCCTCATCAGCTGAGTGCTCGCTGGTTAGGCTTTGATCGCACCAAAAAGGGGGAAATTGTTGGGAAATTTGGCTAAGTTTCCTCTCCCCAGTAGCTACTTGTTTAGATTCTAGTTTGGTGTTTTGGTGGATCAAACCCTAAGTCCTACCAGCGTCAGTTGTCTCTAGATAGCTCTAGATCTCAAATGTAAAGTCCTGTTTAGGTCTTTTGAGTTGTAAGTCGCAGCTGATCAAGACTCATGCTGGCTACTGTTCACCAGCATGAGATGTACTTACCAGTTGAGAAAAGTCTCACCAGCAAGCGACTGACAAGACTCGTGCTGACACTGTTCATCAGCATGAGAAGAGCTAATGACTGGCTACTGTTCACCAGTTGGGAAGGTTTTCATCAGCAGGGAGCTGACAAACCTTATCAGCAGAATAGGTGTTCTCACTGACACTGTTCACCAGCGGTGAAGCCACCAGTCATGGGAGATTCCAAGAGTTAACATCAGACATATTGGTAGACTTAGATTGTGCCAGCGCAAGTCACCAGCAGAGACTGCCAGCACAAGATCACCAGAATGTTCTACCAGTCGGATGTTACCAGCAGAATTCAAGATTCACTCTCCCAGAGTCTTAGAGACAAAAAGAAGATTCGTCTGAGGAATAAACTGACAAAGTATGACTTTAAGGGAGGATACCTTAAAGTCTATCAGTTCAAGACACCAGTTCCGATTCCTCGTACTGACGAATAGTGCCGTTCTGACATAAAGAGATCAATGTCAGATAAAGTGGACAAAAGCATGGCGCTTTCCGGAAATTCCTACCTGCCGCCGTCAGAAGGACATGCGACGACAGAGACCTTTTCCGGATGAGTCCAAACGGCTAGAAGTTTGAATGGGATCCCGCGTCTATAAATACCTGGGATCCATCAACATTCAATACTTCTTCTCTCGCTCAACTACCGAAAGTCAGAAACTTTATTGCAAGCAAGCAAATCTTTCGAGGCCTTTCTAAAGGCTATTCGTGTGTTGATTTATTCAAACACGAGACTTCAAGCTTCCAGCTTGTAAGTTATTGATCTCTTTGGTGTTCTTTCTCTTCTGAGGAAGTTCACAGCAGCTCTTGTGCCAGCCAGCACTTGAGTTATTACGGGCTTTTTGCCGTATTGAGAAGACACGTTCTTGGGAGAACTAAACACCCACGCAGTCAGCTAAGGAGGTTGAAGTGACGTGCTCGCACTCCAACAGCTGATCAGAGTAGAAGAAGGACAAGGCCGGGAGCGGTTGATCTAGTGAACTGGTGGACGAGGCATTCACCAGCTAGAGATAGATCGTAGGACGCTTGTACCCGATTACTCTTAGTGAAATTTCCAGTGCTACGACTGGAGAGTGGACGTAGATCAGTTGATCGAACCACTATAAATCCTTTGTCTTTTATCAGCTTTCTGCATTTCATACTGATTTAAAACCCAGCACCCAAGTGCTGGTGTATATCTGAAAACTGATATAACTGTGCAAACAAGGCCTAAAATATTCAAAGTCTTGAGCTACCAGCTGACGAGCCAGTCGCCAGTCAGCTGAGTACTCAGAGTGCCAGTTGACTTACCAGCTGACAAGGTCCCAGTCAGCTGAGTAACCAGCAGAGCGCAAGAAACGAACTAACACATTTTCCGCTGCCAAGTTATACCCTGATAATCCGGGACCAACATAGGAAAGGTACAAAGAATTGCTGAGAAGGTGTCCCAATCATGGAATCCCTTATGGTATGCAGATAGAGATGTTTTACAATGGGTTACTTGGGAACTCCAGGATGATGATTGATGCCACAGCAGGAGGAGCCCTATTGGATAAAACTTATAATGAGGCTTGTGAGATTTTGGACAAAATAGCTGCAAACAATTACCTCTGGGCTACTTCCAGAGCAGCTGCTGTAACCACTCCAAAGGTTGCAGGGCTTTTGGATATTGATCCTATACATGCTCTCACAGTTCAAATGGAAGCTTTGGGAGCTGTTGTAAAGAACATAGAGAAGAATACTAGTCAGAACATGGCACCTGCTATGCCAATTGAAAACACAAGGGTTTTGAGCTGTATCTATTGTGGGGAGGGACATCAATTTGAGGAATGCCCTTCGAATCCCACTTCTGTGTGTTACGTGGGAAATAGACAGCAACAGTACCAGGGAAACAACAACCCGTATTCAAATACTTATAATCCAGGGTGGAGGAATCATCCTAATTTATCTTGGTCTGGACAGGGGAATCAAAATGCTGGAGCACGGGATCAGCATAACAACTATAACAAAGGTGGCTACAATCAACCCCACCAGTATAACCAGCCACAGCATAACCAACAGCAAGGAAATCCACAGCAGAGCTTAGAAGCTCCACCTCCGAAGCAAGAGAAATCCATGGAAGAAATGATGAAGGAGTTTATGGCTAAGAATGAGGTGAGGCTGAAAAGTCAAGATGCCTTAATACAAAGCCAAGCTTCATCTTTAAGAAATTTGGAGGTGCAAATGGGGCAGTTGGCTAATGATATCAGAAATCGACCACAAAGGAGTTTACCTAGCAATACAGAGAACCCTAGAGGGGGAAATGAGCAGTGCAAGGTGGTGACTCTGAGAAGTGGTAGGCAGATTGAAGAGACACCTGAAGGAGTTCAGCAGCGAAATAATGGGTCATCTGAAAAGGAGGAACAGAGTGGAACCAGTATTCACAGGGAAGGGAAAGCACCTGTCAAGGAATCTCATCCAGTAACCAATGAAAAGCTGGTGAATCAAGAAGAACCGGTAGACCCTCCTGAAGGAAATGTCTTTAACAGTAAAAGGAAATCAGTGGAAGATGATCAAAATCTACCCCAACCACCTTACCCTATCAGATTCAAGAAACAGAAGGAAGAATGAGAGAATGCTAATGGCCAGTCTGAGGAGCCTGAGGCAGAACAGAGTCTTGAGAAGTCAGAGGAGGATACCAACACCAAAGGAACAAACGCAAGCCAGTTTGAAGAGCCTGTAGTGGAGAGCGAGCCGAGTGCCCAGAAGAGTTCAGAAAATCAGAACAAGTCATCTACCGAAGAGAAAGAAGGATCTGAGAGCTCAGTAGCTGGAGAAGAGGATAAAGAGACTGATGCTGCTGCATCTGAGAAGCAAGCACCCACATCTGGTGGAAAGTCTGTTGCACAAGAAAAGAAAACTCCAACTTCTGCAAAGCGAAAGAGGGTGGAAACATTTGAGGATGACCAGGGAATCCTGCGAGGCAAGAAAACAGGAAAGCGTGTGAAGCAAGTTGCTACCAAGAAGCAGAAGAAAGAGTTTAACCGGGGTAAGGCCAAGGTGGTGGACTTGACTGCAGAAGAGATTGATCGAATTCCAAAGTTCTCTTCGAAACCACACAAAGCTCGGATGCTGGAGCTTGCAAGTAGGAAGTTGAATCTGGAAAGAGGGTTTAAAGACCTCTCCAAGCTACCTGAACCCATTCTTCGCAGTGTCGAGCAACAAGGTTGGGAACCTTTTGTGGTAATGCAGCCAGCACCAGTGATCGCTCTCGTCAGAGAATTCTATGCAAACTGTGAGCAATCCACAGGGGTGGATTATGAACTCAGAGCTATTGTCAGAAAGAAGGAAGTGGTGTTGAATCCGAAAATAGTCCATGAAGTCTACGGGACACATCCGCCGCAGCCAGACACATTCATGGATCTGATCAATTCCGCAACAAGGGAACAGTTGGATGACGCATTAAGTGTTGTGACAGTACCAGGTGCTCGATGGGTAGATGAGACTAAGGACAACCTGTCCGCACTGGCCAGCTTCCTCACAACTGAGGCTAACACTTGGATTCATTTTCTGAGGAACCGAATTAGCTCAACAACCCACAACACTTTGGTGGGGCAGGACAGAATCCTTATGGTGGCAGCCATTGTGAAAGGAGAGCCTATTGACATAGCACCTTTCATCATCTAGTCTATTGTTAGCCAAGCTACAAAGAGAGTCGGACCACTGTTCTGTCCTTCGCTGATTTCTGAGCTGTGTAAGCGTGCAGGAGTTCCTTTTCACTCCGACGAGCCAAGAAGCATTGCCAAAAGCTACTTCAACATCCCCTATCTAACAAAGAGGCATGCTCAAGCTCAAGCTCGTGCCCAGGGAGAGACACCTGCTGCAGAGGGTGATGTGATGAAACCATTGCAGAAAGAGATGTCCGCAATCAAAGCGAAGCAAGTGAAGCTGCTGAAAGGACTTAAGATGATGAAGAAGGTGGTGCTGAAAATCAAAGCGCACACCAGCCGATTGATGAGAATGAGGAGTCTTGGAAGGAAGATGAGAGCTGTTGGTGGTTCCGCATGAAGAACAGGGTCCCCTCTAAACTCTGCCTCTATTTTGCAAAAACAATTTAAGATTATGTTTACTTTTGTTATTTCTGTTTTTAAGTATGGATGTTAGTTTTTGATTAGGTGTCAGAACTTTCATGCTTGTCCTATGTTAAAGCATGACTGTTCTTTTGGGTTATTATAATAATATGTCTTAAGTCTAGTAGTCTATTCTCCTTTTTGCCCGATGATGTTTTATTTTGTTCATTCTCCCTTTTGCATGTGTGGTTGTGATCGAGATTGCTTAAAGTCAATCCTCGTTTTCTTTTGATGTTTAACTTTATACATGGTGTCATGATCTGAAATTCAAAGTTGTGATTCCACACTATTTTGAATAAACCTGATATGCTAGACATGAGCTTGAGCTTAGCTGGTACTACAACTTGAACTCTAGATTGTGAAATGCCATCTACCCTTAGTTCAATCTTGGTCAACATGAATTAGGTGTGAGCACACTACTTAGAAATGATTAAGGCAATTACTTGTTCTTTGTGCCTTCAGAAGATTTCTTGGCTATAAAATGAATATCCCTTTGCACCTAGAACTTGAGCATGAGCCTTTTCTTTGTTCTGACCTGCTTTATGTTTAGCCCGAATCCAAACACGTCCTAGTTTAGAGTGTTGCCCTGCCTTCGTTCTAATTAAACATTGAGGACAATGTTTTATTCAAAGTTTGGGGGGGTATCACTTCTTCTAGAAGTGTTGGTTTTAAACCTTTTACTCTTTAAAAAAGAAAGAAAGAGGAGTATAGACTGAAAAAAAAAAAGAGAAAAGAAGAAAAGAAGAAAAGAGCAATGTTAGGCACTAATGAATATAAGTGACTAGAATAAAGTGTGTATTTATAAAAATAAAAATAAAAAAGGTGTTGTGCGAAGATGAAATAAGTCTAATAATAGAACTAGAAGGGCAGCACCTCTAAACTTTAGTCACTTTTGTCCAAATTTTCTCACCTGGAACCTTGGCCTAACATTAGAAGCCTTAAAGCCCTTTTGATCTAGGAAGGATGCAAAGCCTAATAGTGGAGAACAAGAGAAGACGAATGGGTAGGAAAAGAGTCATGGCATTGATGAGCATTGAGTCTTGTTCAAGTAGTTAAGGTTAAGCTCAGCTTAGTTTAGGCTATCTTGAAGTTGTTTTGCTTTCTTTTGTAAAAATTGGATTGAAAGATTTGACGATTGTACATTGTTAAACTTTGTGAAGGATGGGGACTGAAATTGAGCAATCAAGAGAACCACCACTCATGTTTCCTTTTTAATTTTTGCTGAGGGCTTCATAAGAAGGAGATAAACTATTCTAGCTTATTACTTGTGAGTCTTGTTTAATTCGGTTTGTTCTTGTTGCTTGAGGACAAGCAACATCTTAAGTTTGGGGGGCTGATAACTCTCATTTAGAGTTATCTTTTGATCCTTTTTACTGAACTTTAGATGTTGTTTTCGAATAAGATGCTTTGAAATCAAGGTCCTTTGTGCTTATTTATGTTCAGTTGCAAATTAGTTGGGGTGCTTTACATTTTGCAAATACTAATAAGTTTTTGCAAGTTTTGGACAAGTTTTGACCAGGTTCGGAATGCTGGAGCTCACCTGCCGCATGTTGCCTAGAGTTATGCTTTAGCATCGGAAGTGCATGGCCAAGAGGACTGAAGACTTTCTCTCTCCGGGACTACTTTTAGACAAAGATGAAACTTTTGTTGATCCTGTCTGCTGGAAGGATTGGTGGCGAAAAAGGAAGCTGATCTTTTGTCTGGGTAAAATAGTGACTTCTCGACACGTGGATGCATCCCATGAGGGGTGAGAAAACCGAGGGCTGTGCAAGAAGAAGGGAGATTATCAGATTGAAAGGGGCACGAGAGCGAAGAGACAGACACACACAAATAGAAATCCAGCTTGGACGAGAAGGCATTGAAGCAGCAGGGGATCATCGCATAGTTTGATTTAGTTTTCTTTCATTGTTGAGTTTAGATGATGAATGATCTTGTGGCTGTTAACCTTTCAATACCGAGCATGAACTAATTTTTTTTGCACTTGGGTTATGGATCAAAGTACCTTTTGTTTGAATATATGTTAGAACTGAGTTTTGCATGTCTGAACTTATCTTTGATCTTGTTTTAAATTGTTTCTTGAGCACGACAGTGGAAAGGAACCCATCACTTATGGAAACCGAAAGGAGAAATAAGCCGAGGAGATCTTAGATGATTGTGTTGATTTCATAGACATATGAAATAGTACAACTTGACCGAGCTTTGTTTCATTTTGCCATCATCCGATCATTATGAAAGTCATAGACATATGCATTCTAGTGAGAAGGTGTAGATCTAGTTTGGCGATAGTTCACTAGGCAGATTTAGAAAAAGTTCCAAGGTTCAGAGTATTGCGAGACGTAAGCTCTAGCATATAGGATAGCTGAGGTGCTTTGTATTCCATAACCTGAGTGTGTTTTTCCCAACATTTGTGACATCCGATTGATTGTTTATGATCATTTTGTGGAGTGAGGAAGTATTATTGTTTTTAGCCCTTCTTGGAATTATAATTATTGCACATTTTATGCTTTATTAGGATTTAGATAAAAACTACCCTCTTTTATTGCAAACAATTCATAGTGCACGATTTAGAAACCCACTCCCTTGGGTACGATATCTGGTCTCATTAGACTGTATTACTTGTGATCTGTGTATACTTGCACATTAGTTCTGTAGTCACACTATAGCAAACAACAGTACATCTTAGTACTTCCTGGGTGAGCGGTATACGGCGTATCATGTGCTTCACTCAATATCTCATTTCTCAACTCTTCGCTGTTTGGCACCAAAATTCTATCTCGGAATAGAAGTGCACTGTCAGGTGCTTCCCGATACTCTCCTATTGGCTTCACTCTCAACTTCTGACGCAGTCTCTCAATCTCTGCGTCTTCTTTCTGTGCCTCCAAAATTCTTTTCCTCAAGTCCGGTACTACTGTTAAAACTGCCAACTCACATCTCCTCCTCTCTGATGGTGATATTACTTCTAAACTGAGCTTCTCAAACTCTCTAATCAAACTACTTTCTCTTGTGAGCATACAGCCTAACTGAGCTTCTCCTTTCCTGCTCAAGGCGTTCGCTACTAAATTAGCCTTTCCCGGGTGATAATTGATTGTCAGATCGTAATCATTCACGAGCTCTAACCATCTCCTTTGCCTCATATTCAAATTCTTTTGTTCGAAGAAATACTTCAAACTTTTGTGATCCGTGAATATGGCACATTTCACTCCGTAGAGATAGTGTCTCCAAATCTTCAACGCGTGGATTACGGCTGCTAACTCCAAATCATGAGTTGGATAGTGCACCTCGTGCGGTCTTAATTGCCTTAACGCATATGCTATCACCTTTCCTTCTTGCATTAACACACAGCCCAATCCGTTCTTCGAAGCATCAGTGTATATGGCACATTTCACTCCGTAGAGATAGTGTCTCCAAATCTTCAACGCGTGGATTACGGCTGCTAACTCCAAATCATGAGTTGGATAGTGCACCTCGTGCAGTCTTAATTGCCTTGACGCATATGCTATCACCTTTCCTTCTTGCATTAACACACAGCCCAATCCGTTCTTCGAAGCATCAGTGTAAACTTCAAAATTCTTATCTGGCTCCGGTACTGCTAATACTGGCGCGGTTGTTAACAATTGCTTCAACTTCTGGAAGCTTTCCTCACATTCAACCGTCCACTCAAACTTAACATTCTTCTGTAGTAATTGAGTCATCGGTTTCGCAATCTTCGAGAAACCCTCGATGAACCTTCTGTAATAGCCTGCTATGCCCAGAAAACTACGAATCTCGTTTGGTGTAGTCGGCGATTTCCAGTCCCTCACTGTTTGAATCTTGGCTGGATCCACCTTGATTCCATTTGCCGACACGATGTGACCCAAGAATGTCACTTCTCTCAGCCAGAATTCGCATTTACTGAATTTGGCATACAGCTTCTCATCCCTCAAGGTCTGTAATACTGTTCTCAGATGCTGCTCGTGCTCGGTTTCACTCTTTGAGTATATTAGAATATCATCTATGAACACTAACACGAAGTTGTCCAGATACGGATGGAATACTCGGTTCATCAGATCCATGAATACTGCATGAGCATTCGTGAGTCCAAATGGCATTACTACAAACTCGTAATGACAATATCTAGTTCTGAACGCTGTTTTCGGAATATCCTCCTTCCGAATCTTCAACTGGTGGTACCCTGATCGGAGATCGATCTTAGAAAACACCTTAGCTCCCATGAGCTGATCGAAAAGATCATCGATTCTCGGTAGTGGGTATTTATTCTTCAGCGTTAATTTATTCAGCTCTCTGTAGTCAATGCACATCCGCATTGATCCATCCTTCTTCTTGACGAACAGAACCGGTGCACCCCATGGTGACACGCTTGGCCTAATATATCCCATGTCCAAAAGTTCTTGCAACTGGATGGTTCTCCCATACTTTACCTTCCTTTCTCAACAAATTCTTAAAACATTTGTGATGTTTTCAAAATACTCAAATCTTACTAAAATTGCAAGCTGGGAAACTTTTAACTTAAAACAATTTCAAAACATACCTCAGGTAGCGCAGGATGGAGTAGGGTGTAAGCATGAGCGATCACTTCACACAAATTTTCAAAACATTCTAAGACTCGAAGTTTCAAATTACTTTAAAATCCTTTAAAACTTTAAAACTCAGCTCTGATACCACCTCTGTAACGCCCCCAACTGACCTTCCCAATTTGGGGCCACGTTACATTGATGTTTCAGGTTTTGTCAAATACACTTCAAGAATTAGTAAGCGGAAGACTTTAATATAAATAAAAGATAAAAGTATTCACCAAAGTGTACTTCGAGTCATGGTTAACAAACAGTATTCAAAAGTTTAATTAATTAAAAAGGGAAGGAAGTTCAGAGAGTGTAGCAGCGTGTGTGTAGCGTGATGGTGACATGTATATGAAGATACATGTCACAGGATCTATTAACTTTCAAAAATAACTTCTTTGCTCCTCCAGCTTACACCCGCTACTTCCATCCATGTTGCTTAACCTGCACGTTTTAGAAATAATGCGAGGGGCTGAGTACTTTCGTACCCAATGAGAAACATGCCCGAAAACATACATTTATATAGGAAACATGTTATGCAACTCACACAGATAGACATGGGGTTTTGTTGAAAATATCCATGCTATCTAAATCATTTTATTTCCACGCACGTGCTATTTATAAGTTATTATATCTGTTACGGTGTTGTAACTGGAAGTTGGTCGGCTTCCAAGTTACGATGATCAGTTAGGAATGTAAACACACTCAACCTACTGTCATCTAAGTGCACTAGTCTCAGCAATCCTTTTTGAGACCCGATCGTTTAATATTCATCATTCACAACTCCGTATTCATAACTTCCACATACACATATAACAACTTCCCCTTATATCTTCCAAAATCCCAATCATATGGAGTCGCTACTCCATACTACTAAATGAGTTCTAGCTCAGTCATGGGAACCTGGTTCCAAACTCATTTATATACTCTCTTGTCGATGGGAAACGACAGAGGACAGATATAATAGCACGAAAACAATGCATAGCAGTCTCATTTTAAATCAAAGCATTTTATAACACATTTTGAAAATAAAAACACGCATTTTGAGTTTTTACTGAAATAGTTTCCCACCTCGTTCTTGGCTTTTAGTTAAGATGCTTTCTGCTAGAATGAGCTCGTTTGTCCTTGCTTTCAATTTCCTACAAATGGTAAGGTCACTAGTTAGGACGGATGATCTGGGACAAAACAAGCTTGCATAACTTATCATGTTCCTAACATAATGCACTGATCTTGGAAATCGAATAAGGTTTGAGACGAATTGGGAAGAGAATAAGAGTACAAAGTTGGATAGACCAACTCTCTGTCTCGGCCGAGTTGGGACTATCTCAGTCGAGTTGATCATCTCGGCCGAGTTACGACCATCTCGGTCGACGTGACTGCCTCGACCGAGTCGAACTTATTGCGGTCGAGTCATTCATCTCGGCCGATTTACGTCCATCTCGGCCGTGTCACCTACCTCGACCGAGGTACCACTATCTCGGTCGAGTTGAGACAATTCGCCTGCCTCGGTCGACAGGCTCATCTCGGGCGAGATGAAGCTCATCTCGGCCGAGATGAGTCGTCTTCTCCGACAGTTTGCACGGCGAACCTGCAACTCGCCGTTTTGGCCTCTCCAGCCGACCGATGACACATGCAATGTTACCAATCGACTCCCCAGACTACAAGGACCTCAAATATGATGTTAAACAACAGAAATACACAAGAAATGGGGAAAACGAGAGCTCACCGGAGTTCCTCTTCCTCACGGCGGCAGCTCTCTTTCCGGCGGCTAAAAGTCGTGCTTCTCAGTGTTCGAAAACTTCCTACACGCTGGGGAACACACGGCAACCGTCAAAACTCGGATTAACGGCCTAAAACTCAAGATTCAACACTAAATTCACAAAAATCCGAATTGGTAACCCCCTTACCTTCTTTCTACGATAACTCCGCCCCCGCTCAACCTCATGATCGCTGCTTTAGCTCAAAACGTAGCCCGAAGGACGAGCTTCACAATGGTGGCGACGGCTTGTCAAATGGTGGCCGGTGCTGGCCGGAATCTCGCCGGAAAGTCGACGGGTTTGGAGGGTTTTTTTTTCTGAAATGGTGCAGCTTTCTCTCTCTCTCTCTAGCTTATAGTATAAGGCTGAAAAAGTTTACCTTATAACACTTACCCTATATATATATATATATATATTTATATATCCCTCTCCCTACATTGTAATATACAATATCATATAATCTAGGTATGACTATAATCCATATAATTTCATAAGATAATCCATAATTCATGATTATTTCCATCTTATAATAACAAATACATTTCATGAACTCCACAATTTTCATGAATTCGTCCATTCTCGTATAATTATCAAACCAAGCTTTGATAGTCTCTGTTTCATGACATTGATATAATTCATGAATAATTCTTCTCAATTCCGATGAATCCTGATAATTCCTTTCTAGATGATGAAATATTCAAACTCAATAACATAATTAGCTTCTTCAACTCCAATCAATTAAATGCTATTGTTTCTCAATAAATGGGAAATTCCTCTTCATTAAATCAATTGATCCTTACACAAGCTTAATTAAGCTTGGGGCATTACAGGCGCATTGGGCCTAGTGTTCTGGCATCCTCCATGACAGCCTGTGTAACCCAACAGACACCGACAAGTGGCAAGGCCTGGTGATGCGGTGGGCGGCGCCTAGAAAAAACTCAGGGGAAAGACGAAGGAGAACAAAGAATGAATGACAGTTGGACAAAATTGGAGGAGAGAGACGAAGGAGAAGAGAGAATTCTGATAAAAAAGACGTATAATAGGAAAAATTTATGAAAGATATAAAAATCATGTATGATAAATAAAAGGAAATAATTATGGAAATATTATAACTGTCAAATTAATATTCCTATACTACCCTTTGTTTATATTAAATATGAAATAAAAAATACAAATAATAAAATCTGAGAATTAATCACATCCTTTAAAATAAAAAAACAATGAATCAGATTTAATCTTATTTCTCATTTGAGAGATGATTCACATATGATTACAACTCTCTATATATATATATATATACATATATATACATATAGAGGTGTAATCATATCACAAGTGACTGCTAGATGGGAGAAGAGAAGGTAAGTTAAACATGAGGGACCACAATAAATTTCATAATCTTTTTCGTCAAACATACGTGTTTTGCTTATATATATTATCTCTCATCTAATTTCTTTATAAAACTTTAGATAATCACATCTAATTCAATTTAAATTATTTTTCCACGTACAATATATCAAATTAAAGATAATTTAATTATCTTTCAAACGAAATCACTATTGCATATGTTTCAAATAAGATAATCGTACCAAAAATAAGATACTGCAACTATACAGACGTATATAATGCATATTTACAAGCTTATATAATGCAACTTACATCTGAAAAAAATCTATATTTTGCAGAATTTGATAGCCCCATCAAACATAATGCAACTAAACTGACTTATATAATACAAATATACAACCTTATAAAATGCAATTTAAAGGTGGTCTGATGAATTTAAATTATTGACAAACGAAATAGTAATAAACGGAACAGAGAATGAAATCCAAATATTTCATACAATCACTTACCAACAACCAAACACCTAATTGCATTACAATTTTCCTTTCCTTTGCTAGCTCATACTCGTCGTCTCTTTGAGGAAATCGAAGAAGTCGTTACCTAAATAAGAAGAAGATGATGGATTCAAAACTCAAATTCATCATACCACCTTTAAGTTGCATTATATAAACCTGCAAAAACGTATTATTTAGGCCTATAGATTTGCATGACTATTTATGAGGTAATTGATATTTTGACAAAAAAATTTATTTTTTGATTTAAGTTGCATTATATAAGCCTGTATATTTGCATTATATAGACCGGTTCAGTTGCATTATATAGACCGATTCAGTTGCAATATGGATTTCGTTTGAAAGATAATAAAACGATCTTTAATTTGATATATGACACACACAAAAATAATTTAAATTGAGTGAGTTATGATTATTTAAAGTTCTATAGCAATGTTGGAGGTGAGATAATAAAGCTAATAACAAATAAACCGTGTCTTAATAGTGAGAAAATAAATTATGATTTTTTTGTATGATAAGATGTGGTCCCCTCATATTTAGAAAAATTAAATAATATTTAAGATGTGATCCCCTAAAATCAAGGGATTTGAGTTTAATTCATGGTAGTTGTGACTGCATTATGTCATTAATGCCCTTACTACGCAACTAAATTTAGGTCGCCTATGCAACTTTGTAATTTTGGGCTAAAATTAAATCTCAACCGTCTGCAGGCCTCATTAGATGGACTGAATTCATTATCTTCTCTCATCTTAAGGGACCACTTGTGAGATTAACACACCCCTATATATATATATATAGTAGTGATCATATGAGAATAGTTTTAAGTATGAGAAATGAGAATAAATCTCAGCCTTCGATTTTGTGATTTCAACGCTCATGATCTATTTCACTCTGTGTGCAGTTTTCCTCGATTATCCTGCAGTTTTGCAAAATTAAGTTTATTTTTATAATTTTAGCTTCTTTTTTTTTAATCTGAAACAGTATCTCATCAGATTTTTTATTCCTTTCTTCGCGTGATTTGATTTCTTCTTCCTTCTTCGTTCGATTTGATTTATATTTCTTCTGTCGATCAGATTTTTTTCTTTGTTTCTGGATTTCACATTCGTGTTCGGTCTCGACATTGTTAATTGTGGATGAATATAGTTTTAAAAAAATTGTTTTATTCAGATCGACGTTCATTTTTACTATTATATTGTGCATCTTTAGTGTGAACTTTGTGCATTTCTGTATCTTACGGGTTCATTTATTTCAAAGTGTGTTGATGAGATGAAGCATTCTAAGGGCAGAGTTTTTAGAACTGTCGATGTCGGTATTGAGTTTTTATAGAGACTACGCTCGTGTTGCTGCTTTGAAGAAGATGTTTAATTTTTTTTAATTCGTATTTATGTAAAAATGAAGTAAATCGGGCTAAAAATGAAGTAAATCGGGCTTAAAATGCAGGTTGCTGTTTTGTTTGAGTATTTTTACAGTTTTAACCTTTAAAGGCTAAAACTGTAGGATATTGGGGCAAAAATGCCGCGTTTTTCAATTTGCTGAGAATGAATCTTGTTCGTCGATTTGATGAGATGGACGTGCGAGATCTATTCTTATTTCTCATGGTAACTTCTATTCTCACCTGATCACTACCCTATATATATATATATATATGAGATCATGTATATATTAGAAATAAGAATGAATCCCATCCATTAGATCTAATTAAATCAATGTTTGATAGTTAATCAAACAACAACTGAAATACAATCAAGCAACAACTGAAACACAATCAAGCAATATTTATTGTTAACATAATAATCATTTTATCACGGGAATAATTTTTATCACCAGATCCAATCCCTATTTCTTATATTTTATTATTGACAATTTGATTGTTGGTAATAATTTTATCATCATAACTCTAATCATATTCTCATAATTAAAAAAAATCAATCCCAATATCGAAAAACAAAAATAGGCATTTCTTGTGTTTAATATTTTAGGTTTTCATAATATGTTTAATTTCTTTAATATTTAAAATATTTTTCACATCTTTTCACTCACACCCAAATTATGCAATAATATCAAATATGAGGAAATTAGGCTTACATTCTATCAAAGTATCAATCAGTATCTCCCAATTGTCGAGAGCATTGGCTTTTCTACAAATAAAGTCTAGAACGATCACAAAAACTCCCAGCTTGTTCATTTTCCTCAAAAGAATAGCCCAAGAATTGTATCAAATTTTTTACCCCCCCCCCCCCCCCGCCCTCTCCTTAAATAAAAAAAAAAGGTAAAACTGAATCAGAGTGGTGAAGCCACAGATTCAAAGCCAATGAAAAAGGGTAAATTGGAGCCCCTTGTATCTTTGAGTATTAGACTGCATTATTTGTGATGCACAGCAGATCAAGCTACAGGTGTTGGCTTGGCTTCTTCAGCCTGACCATGTCTGAGATTAAACACTCCAGCAAGTCCACGTCCCCGAGCCATTTGTTCAATCTCTGCTAGTTTTTGCCTCAGAAGTTCCACCTCTTTTGCTAACTCTTCGTCTCGTTGCCTCATTCCCTGGACACCAGCAAGTTTTCATCAGTGATGAATTTCACACGCTAACAACTAAGAAAAAGAAATCTTTTTTCCTTGATTACTTGTCAGTTGGGTCATAATCAAACTCAATGCACAGATATTGAAATGCAGGATAAACTACGGTGAAATAAGTTCATATTCTATGTATATATACCTCCATTTCTTGCCTGCGAACTTCCTCCTTTTTTGCTTCTGATCGAGCACTTCTTTGTACCTCAAAAATCAGTGCAGCCACTGCCACCTGATCACATAATTTGTAACACCATCAGAAAAGGAGAATGAGTCAAGTGCTAGATTATTGCCTTTCTAGATGGCAACCAAGATATCACAGGGTAGAAAGTGAAAATGCCTTTGAATTCCACAACCATCAAAATGATGAAACTAAAACTCAGGATTGGTGGTAAGTAAAGTAAAGAAAAAGTTATTTGTTGAGAAGAGGGTATTAATCACTGAGCAATCTTGATTTACTTATTTGATATAAGAAATCAATAAGCCTAGGTATGGCCTCTCATAGTCAGTCAGAAGTAGTAGAATATCAAGTATCAAAAGGCCAATGCGAAACTTTAAATGATTAAAAGAAGGTTAACTAAGAAAATAACGAGCATGGTGCAAGCAAAGGGGATTTGATGGAACCAGAATCTTCACAAATGCTGACTATAGAAATGCATTGAGTATGATATCAGCAGAAAACTTGCGTTCAGCAACTTCATATTTTCATGAACATGTTTCAGTGAATTATCAATAACTATGAGTTCTACCACAAAAAGAGTACAGTTATATCACTAAACATTCATTCCAGAATATATTAAAGAACTAAAATAATATAAAAACTTAAAGTGAAGGCAAAAAAAACTGAAGGAAAGATGAAGCTGGAAGAAAGAGTACCGAGAAGACAAAAGCTTCACCTATGAGATCCACAGCAGCTTGAACAGCCTTCTCTTCATTTAGAGGTCGGATTTCAACATCAGTTGCATGACCATATATGCGTCGTTGCATGTTTGTTGTTATCCTGTGATTAGTCTGGTCCAAGTATTAGATATAAGAATACTACTTGAAAATGCAGTGATAGTCAAGCACATTGGATGATGACGCATCATGTCAAGCTAATTGTTCAATTACACAGGTCAAGTCCAATAGACTGAGACAAAATCCATAAGATTAAGGCACATCCCATAAATCACAGACGAAATATGTAAAATCTAAACCAAGATCTTGGAATCATGTGATTTAATGACAAGGAGTCCAGCAGAAGCCGAATAGATCTAAACTAACACCAACTTCCAGAAGTTGCAGCTTCGCAGTATTATAGTAAAAAATTCTAATTCCTCGAGGATCAACATACCAATGAAACCGTGCTAGGTGAAAGAAATCACAATTAGCAGAAACCAATCCATCAGTTTTTATTCTTTGAGAACAAAACTTATACTATAAGAAGCCTTCCTCAACACCTAGCATTCAAATTGTAGCTTCAGTCTCAACACCAAATTCTGCCTAATATTCTGCATATCCGGACTCCGTTGATTGACAAATGACATCGCAATCGCAACATTAAATCGATGGAAGAGTTACACTCCCGTACAGGCATAAAACGTATAGAATTGCTAAATCATGGGGGGCAAGGAAATAAATCCAGTACCCAACATACAATGAAGGGACAAAGACTTGATCAACAGACCAATTTCAAACGCTTTGCTTGACACACAATCTTTATGAACGCGATTACAGCACGCCATTCTCAAATATAGTACCAAAATACACCAATCTCAATCGCCAAAACGCAGTATCAGAATTGCGGGTGAAAGTCAATAAACAAGCAAGCCATTTCCAGAAAATCATGAACTCCAGCAGAAAGTGAAATACCTGGGCTATGCTGACAATGAGATTTCTGAATTTCGGGTGGATCCCAGCCTGGTGCTTGATCCTAGCGGCGATGGGTTTGCTCAAAGTTTTTAGGGCAAGCGTTCCGAGCTTCAATAGAGGGAGCATTACTACTGATCGCTGCTTTTCTGTTAGTGATTGTGGTTCGGAATCTGATTCTCAAAAAAATAAGAAGAAAATATAGAACCCACCTTTTTGAGTTTACAATATCATAACAGAAATGAATAATTAAGGGATAGATAAACGGAAGGTTGACTGTTTCAGAGGGGTTGAGTTTCTTGAGAAGCAAGGCAAAATACGCCCTTCCCAGGTTGATTAGACCATTTTAGAGTATGGAAGAAGAAATAAAATAGAGAGGAGAGTTGTCGAAGTTTGAATGATGATTGGCAAAGTAAAAGAGGTGCTGTCGATGGCGATGATCTGAATCATCCGCATTCATCCTACGACCTGACTAAAAACGCGGTTTGGTTTCATAATTAATCGTGTAACAAACCAAAAAGAAACTCGTGAAAACCCTTCAATATTTTTTATCTCAAGTTATTTAATTAGAAGTTTATTCTAATTTTTTTTAGGTATGAAATTATGTTGCAATATTTAATTTTATTAGATGAATATGTTCTGTTCTCTCTTAGTAACAACAATATTAATTTCGCGTTGAATCAAACCCAATCATGACGAATCAAAAGACATGTCAAATACTGCGTTTTTTTTTAAATTGGTAATTTTCTTTAAATATATTCCAAAAATAAATTATCAATTATATTTGAGTATATATTAGAAGAAAATCATCAATTAAAGAAAAGAAAATGTCATATTATTATTTGACACAAGCATTTAACATAAAACTCGACATGAAATTAATACCGTCACTAAAAGATAACAAAATTAAGCATTAAGACATATTATTACATGACTAAAAAAACTCCCTAATCATATTGAAGGTTTTCCCTTAAATATATTTGGAGAATACGACTCTTCAAAATTAATAGTTTATGATAACTATGGAGATATATTTTTTCTTTCTTTCAGGTGAGGAGAGGAGGAATGGGGATTGACGGAACTAAAACTAGAAAAAGTCATTTTTCCAAATTGGCTTTCATTTCATGTATGTAATCTTAAATATACAATGCACATTTATTATTCAATAAAATATGGAGTAACTTTTTTGAGAAAAAAAAAAAAAATCAAACTGCACAATATTATAAAGATTAAAAAAAAAATGACCTCACATCAATTTTCAACCAATGGTAAAAAGTCTAAATTTGGGGAGGTGTGGATAGCACCATGAGTTCCCCTAGTTTTGCTGAGCCATCCTCTATTACGTCCGATTCCCCTCCAGCGTATGACGTGAGAAGTCTTCATCGCACGTAGATGGCCACCCCCTCCGCGGTCGGTTCATCTTCATGTATTTGGCCAGCTCACCCTTTCTGATCATTGCCAAACACTGTGTGCCGGAGTCCTTTTCATTTCAGCTTGCTAATATTGCTGCTGCCTCCCCATTCCCATTATTCCCATGGCAGGTGTGGTCTACTTGAAAACCAACCGTTTCGAGGTGAAGCTCGAAGGAATCACCTTCAAAAGGAAAAACTTTGAATCTCTCTGCAAAATCGATTTCCTTTTCCCCGATGGCAAGGCATGGGATCACCCGCCCATCGTCGGCCTCGACGTCATGTGCCACCCGCGTGACCCCTCCATCGTCCTGCTTCTCCTCAACTTCGGCGTCGGCTGCGTCATCCTCCGCTTCGGCGCCGGCGAAGCCCTCCCCGCCCCCATCCACAGATTCCTCGCCGACAAGCGCATACGCTTCGTGGGCTTCGGCATCCCAGAAAAGATGGACCTCTTCCATTTCCAAGAGCTTGGCCTCACCAAGACCAACATGGACATCGGCTACATCGCCGCCAAAGTCTATCATGATGACAAATACAAACACTACGACCTCGGCCAGCTGGCCCGGAAAGTCGTCGGGATCAAGAACATGATCGGCCTTACCGAGGAGTCGTCGTTCGAGAGGCATGCCCAGATCAAATGCGCCATCTGCCAGCTCTTCATCACCACCCTCGTCGCCATGGGTCTGTCCGGCGTCATCGAGAAGAGGAGACCCAACGAGATCAACAGCAAGAAAGGCAGCTCCTTCCTCAAGAACCTCAACTCCTTGCAGCTTCTGGCGGAGGGTTGGTTCAAGCTGCCCAAGAACAAGAAGAGGCACGACTCCGACGACGGCCGCATTCAGGCCAGGATGGAGGATCTCCTCCACAGCGAGCCCCTCCTCGTCCACGGGGACATCTTCCAAGACGACGACACTCCCAGCCGCGACTCCAGCGACAGCTCGCCGATCTTCAAGTTCGACGGAGCGTCGAGCGACGACTCCGGGAAGGGGTCGTCGCCGCCGAGTAGCCCTCCGGCGACGAAGCCGATCAAAGGGATCTTGAAGTGCCCATCCACGACGCTGAATCGGTGCCGCTCCCTTTCATCCCCTTCTCCTTCATCTCCATCTCCGTTGTCGCGGTCGCCGTCGATGTATCAGATGTCCCGGTCTCAGTCTCAGTCTCAGTCTCAGTCTCCGTTGTCGCGGTCGCCGTCGATGTATCAGATGTTCCAGTCTCCATCCCCATCGCCGTCTCCGTCATCTCCAAACTATCTGAAAAGGGCGAATTCCAAAGGGTGCAACGTGAGGTTCAATTTCCATTGAAGAGAAATCGCCGGCTAGTTAATTCCTTAAATTGATTAGCAAAAAGGTTTAATTAATTATGGTGTAAATTAGGCGACAAATCCTTGTCCTTGCTCTGCTTGTAATAGTGCCTTCCAGTCCATCAGGTCTGTCTAGGTAGACTTTGTTGTGTAAATCCTCTACCTCATCAATTTTGTTATTTTAATAATAGCTATTATTTATTATAATTTGCATTACTAATCATCAACCAACATTTAACACTCACAATAGAGTTTTACAAAAATCAATTCCACAACGATAGTTTTATTTTCGATTCATGATCTAATAGTGAATTCACAATTCAGGTCATAGATATAAGGTCATAGTTAAATATATTTGAAGTCTTAAATTGATAATTTTTAAAATATTTATATTTAGAATTGATAACTAAATTATTTTTATAATATTTTTTTAAAAAAATTGGTTAGGTTACAAGTTACATGTTGGGCCTTGTGAGATCGCTTATTTCAAAACACAACGATAAAGCCTACCAGCTTCGTAAATGTAGCCGACGATTGCAAATAATTGGGCCCGTTCAACCAAAATATAAATATTTTATCAGCTTATTATTGAAAAAACAAATGAGATTTTACTCAATAAATGGATTATGAATCTTTTTATTTATCCCTAACGCTTTTATTTGTTTCTAAAAGTCCTTGAACTTAATGAATACATTCTTAAATCTAAAAGGACCTCATGATTTGACTTTTATATAGTTTAGTAACCTCATGAAAAATATCGACATTTCGAAGCAAGATCATATCATTTTTTGAATAAATTTATATTTCATCCGCTAAACCATATAGACAGATAGATATTAATGTATGCTTGTCCGATAATTATGGTCCACTTTCTTTTAGATGCATGTGTAGTCGATTTTATTTTCCCTAAATGTGCCCACACATCAATCAAATTGAAACATCGTTTTCGATAAATTCAAGGATTTTATTTATTATCTCTAAAAAAACAGTGTCCATATCTAGTGAAATAAGACTTCACAAAAGCATGCAATATGTCAAACATATAATAAACCTTGCAACTAGTATGGGCACACAAAATTGAAACAGTAATTCCAACAGTATTTTACCATGGTTCTTTGAATCTGAAATTTAGAAAATAATAGAATGTACGGAATATGGAGAATTTAATAGCGAGGCCAATATTGGAAAAAAATAAATAATAGCACCGGCTGTGCTATGGTTGTAGCCATAGTAAATAAGCTTATATAGGGGCAGACATGGTCAATGGCCCTCTGGGTTCTGACATCTCTCATTACACCACTTCTATTAAAACTCCCATTTTCTCATCCAATTATTTTTTGTTGCCTTTAAAGAAGTTTGAAAGAAATACTAGATTAGTTTCTGTTGGATTATTGCCTAAATCCGACAGTTTCACTGTTCGGAGAAATTCACGTTAAAGTCTGCGCAATTATAAAAATTGCCTGTTTAAGCAGTTGATGTTATGTTTTAAACACTTTGGAAAGTCTCACAAAACAGCAACACAATTGCTACAATTACTAGCTTCATGCCTTGACTATATATGTATGTATGTACGTAGTTTATTGGAATTTGAGGAAAAGTTTGACGGAGTAAATAATTTTTAATAACAAAAAAATTATGTTGACATTCAAAATATAGTACCTTTATGAAAAACTATACATAAACGTGTATTTTGTTTGTCAAAAAAATCTCAATCAGCCCATCACATTTTTTAAATTATGTAAAAACTCTAACTATATACATATTTTATTATACTTCATTTTCATATTCAATATAATATAATCTTACAATAATAAAATATTATGATCGATCTCCCAACTTGATTTCATGTAGTGTACTCCACCCGATTTTTTAAAATACAAATTACAGCCGAAATACTTAATTTATGTTGCCAATAAACTTAAATTAAATACAATTTGAACATAGGTTTAATTTTATTTCAGCTTGAATTCTGGCTTTGTTCTTATTCAGCCTGAAATCGATTTGAAATTGCGCCTTTGTTCTAATTGGGTTTGAACTCCAAATGAAATTCATCTTGAAGTCGGCCTTAATTTTAATTCCTGCTGGAACTCAAGCTTTCCAATTAGAACTCGCATTTGAAAAATATTAAATATAGCTATAATTTGGAGTTCAATTGTGCTTGATCTTGAATGAAATTCGGCTTGTAGTCAACCTTAATTTTAATTCCAGATGGAACTCGAGCTTAATTATAATTTTAGTTAGAAGTTGCATTTGAAAAATATTAAATCCAGAATTAATTAGCAGTTCAATTTGGCTTGAACACCGAATGAAATTTGGCTTGAACTCGGCCTTAATTTTAATTCTAACTGGATCTCAAGCTTAAGTATAATACAAGTTGGAAGTTGCATTTCAAAAATATTAATTCCATATTTAATTCAGAGTTCAATTCGGCTTGATCTCTAAATGAAATTCGGCTTGAACTCAACCGTTGTTATGAATTGAGTTGAAACTTGACCGTTGTTTTAATTCAACTTGAACTCGATCATTTTATTCAATCGGGCAAGAACTCAGAGTAAAACTAGGCTTGAAGTCGGTCCTTCTCCAAATCGACCATAAATTGAAGGCGAAATAGAATTTTAACAAATCTCAATTGTGCATCATGCGATTGTGTATCATGACATTAAAAACAATTTAGATCCAATTAAATACTATAATAAGTAGAATCGAAGTCCAATTATTTTTTTTATTCCCAAATTAATTATATTATTGTCTTGAAAAAATGTAAATTGTAATTAAATATTGAATTAAAATCATATTTTTGCTTAAAAAAAATTAAATTATAAATGTTGAATTAAATGCGAAATGGAAAGCACAAGCAAATTGAAGTGAAATATGGTGTCCATACTTTAACACAATCAAGCTAAACATGTTGAGGTCAGGCCCAAGTGACCCTAACCAATAGAGACCAACTCGCGCTCACGAAACTGATAAAAAAGAATGCGGCCCATCAACTTTAAGCTCAGCCAATCGCAGCCCAAAAATCATGTCAAGACCCGCTCCAACATACATACTGATACCAACCCCAGGGTTGGGTCGAAAACTGACCCCGAGGTCAGTTCCATCACCGACCCTGAGCAAATGGGTAAAAAGGAAGTCGTTGGATAGGCGCCACAAAACACGTAACTGGCCCATGAAACGCAACCATCTGCTCGTGAACCCAGCTGCCACGGAGAGCAAAACCCACCTCGATTAGGACGTTGGGGTTGAGGTCGACATCGATCCCGAGAGCGGCCTCAACAGCTACCCAAGAGAAAAGAGTTGTTGGGAGGTTTCAGCGCCGGCCCTAACCGACCCCGAAATTTCGAAAAGCCATTCCAAAAAAATCGAGGTCTTTACCGATCATGGGCCAGATCGCGCGGCCCAAAGCCCCTGTAATCGGGCCCCTCTTTCACCTATAAAAGGAGGTTCCACTCACAAAATTGGTATCTTTTTTCGACGCTATACGCTAGACGCAACTCTGTCCAATTCAATTCATGTGTAATAAATATACAAGCCTTTTATTATTCTTCTTCTCAAATTCCTCATTTGCAATTCTAACATTTATTACGCATTTAATTCAAAGCACGTGTGTATTGTTGTTGTTCTGACAAGATCCTAAGGGCCTCAAAATATTGCGATTCAAACCTCAACAAAACATATTACAATCGGTAAAGAAAATGAAACTTAAAACAAAGAAACTAATTAATTAGGTGGTACTCTTTCTGGACATGCACGCTTTGTGTGACTAGTAGATCCACAAATACTGCACTTCTTGAGAGCTCGTCGTCTACTTGTCGATTTTTGTCCCACCTTTGCTTCAGAAGGACGAAAACTATTTCTTGGTCGACCAGCAAGGTAATTCACAATTGGTGGCAAAACAATACATGCTTGTGCTTCGGGGATACATCCCACTCATTTTTAGAGGAAGAGAGTGTACTATTCCTCCATATATTTCTCGCCAATTGGATGTCTTGTAGTATGTCCAAACATATTCGTATATACTCGTACCCTTGAAGCTTTGACAATAATAATTAAAAACTTGATCATTATAAATGAAAGTATGATTTTATTTATATATTTTACTTACCGAATTGCAGCAATAACATGTGATCGTGGAATAAGATCCAATTAATACTCTCGACAGTCGCATAAGTTGTCTTCAAGATTCACATTCCATGTTCTTACACCGTCGTTGACTTTGAATTGTTGCTCAGAAATAGGCACAACGGTGTTTCTATTTAAAACTAATGGAGTCATTTTGGCAAGACTTCCTCAATCAACTTATTGTTTCTTGCAAAAGCTTTTGATCGTCGTTCATCGAACCATTTTTGACAATGTGCCGATATAGCTCGATAATGAAACAGATCAGCTGAAGTCTAGCATCTAATAGCCTTGAGTTGAACACTTCGGCTGCATTTAATTCATGATACTATATCGACGAACCCTGCATTTTGGCCTAGCCCACTTTTCTGGCCACACCGTCATGAGTTTGTTGCAAGCTATCGAGCGATGTCGTTCAATGTGGTGTCTTCTAATAGATGATTAAACGATAAACATCTGCTGCCTTGTGGTATAGCTTCATGATATAAGCATTGAAGGGCGTCAACTTTTTATAAATATGGTAACAATATAAGACATGTGTTGCCTCTAGATAGACTAAGCTTATTGCCTTAGTTATGTTGATGTGTTGGTCTGAAACAATCAGCAATTGCGCGTTAGAATCGAAAGCCATACCGCATACGCTTCCGGGACATAAATCATGTCCAACTCTTATCATTCTCGATAAGTGTAAATCCAATAGCCAGAGGGAAGATCTGTTCTTTGTTGTCTTTGGTAACAACAACCAATAACACACCTTTATTTTGCCCCTTCAAGTGTGTGGCATCCACCACAATAATTTGCCTTAATAAAAAAAATTGTCGCACGTGACAAATCTAAGGAAACAAATAAATGGTGTAATCGACGATCCTCACCGATATTCATGTCTGTAATAGTTTTTGGATTGTATTGTTTGAGAACATCGAGATATTTTTGTAGCAAGTTGAAAGAATCTTCTAAGCCACCATAAATAATTGATATGACTTCATTTCTAGCTCGCAATGCATTGTTGTAGTTGAGCTTAATACCGAAATTTTGTATTAAGTCTGCCATTATATCTCGAGGTTTGATGATAGATCCTTTTCGATGCATTCTCCGGGTAAAATAAGCTGAGATAGCCTTCGATCGTGTACTTCTACTTTGGATGTTTTCTAGACTCATAGTACAACTATGAGTTGGAGAGAATTTGTAGAGCATCCAACATCCATTTGAATTAGAGACGCGTAGAATGAATGTACTGTTAGGATTTTGACTGCAGCTATTCTCCAACCGACTTGTTGTAGAACTCGACACTTTGAATTCCACGTGATGCTCCATGTACCAAAGTCCAAAAGCTATATAAAGTCTTCTTTTCTCCAAAACATGGAGTCGACTGCAATTTTCTTATCTAATGCAGCTTCAATATCTCGCAATATAGGTAAGTCAGACATATCTACCGAAATTATTGGAAATAACCAATTGTTCATTTGTCCACTTAGGTCGTCAATTGTTTCTGCGGGTATGGGTGATTCGGAAGTAAGCTTGATACAATGACACCCATGCCACTTTGTTCTTTAATCCATGCAGTGAAATCTTCAAATATACAATTGAACAATGAAGCATCGTAATTTTGATGTTCATCACCATTAGATGATTTCGTATCAAATTCAGCTTCATCGTCTTCATCAAACTCCACAACTACATGGGATTTTTTGTGTCAGCATCATTATCATTATTAGGAGCATTCTAATTTAAGTCGGGAACTGGGGAACTTCGACTCCCGTTGTCTCTTCCTTCAAACATAATTGATGATGCAAACGATGTAGTTCTTATGTTGTTGGACTATAAGGGTTGTGCGGTTGTGGGCTCAACAAAGACATGTATGACCTGTATGAAGATGGTTCTTGCCAATAGCTTCCAGCAACTGCATCGAATTTCATGTTCATCACTAAATAATTTTTTGGCTCCCACAACATGTTACAAAGTCGATGAATGTGCATACACCAGCACCGAAGGAACGTTCCTTCCACTTCTAGTTTCAGCAAGATAATAAAGAGTGTAAGAACTCACCATGACACGAGCATTGAGAATGTATTGAACACTTCTCTACAATTCTTCTATCGTGCCATTATGAGAGGGTATTATAACAACTCGTTCATCTCCGCCGATGGAGTTGTTTTCATTATCTCATTGACCATTGTAACGAACAATGATAGAACGAAAATTTTCATCTGTCTTTGAATTTTGACAGAGTTTTTAGAAAATGAGTGTTTGATTCTATGAATTCGGTGTATTGCATGAGAGCATGAGAGAATTAATGCAATGTAATTCAATGCCGAGTTGGTCCAAAATTATTTTTGTAGTGTAAAGTACAATTGAATAGACCTAATTGAATTATTTGAGCATCTTTGTAGGAAAATTTTGACCATATACATACTCACGTGAGATTCGATCAAAAAAAATTTTAAAGAAAATTATTTTTGTAAAAAGGAGCCTTGATTGTGCCGAAATGAAGGTGTTTGCATGCATGTGTTTTTTTGCTGACTATAGTAAAAAAAGTGTACTAAATTTGTACAAAAAAAAAAGAGAATTATCACAGACTTTCATTTGAAAAAAGTATGATTGATGTGAGTTCTCACAAAAATAGAAAATAGGCTCGATCGCAGTACCAATTCGGCAAAAAAAAAATAGAAACTGGGGAACTTTGCGATCGGTTAGGGACGACACTGTAATTTCCCAACGGCTCTTTTCTCTTGGGTTGATGCTGAGGCCATTCTCGGGATCGATGTTGACCCTAACCCAGACATCCTAACCGAGGTGGGTTTTGCTCTCCGTGGCAGCTGAGCTCACGAGCTAATGGTTGCATTTCAAGTGTCCGTTACGTGTTTAGTGGCGCCTCTCCAACGACTTCCTTTTTACCCATTTGCTCAGGGTTGGTGATGGAATTGACTTTGGGTCTGTTTTCAACCTGATCCCGGGGTTGTTATTGGACCCAACATTGGGGTCGATTTGTTACCCAAACCTGGGGTCGGTATGTATGCTGGAGCGGATCTTGACTTAATTTTTGGGCTGCGACTAGCTAAGCTTAGAGTTGATGGACCGCATTCCTTTTAATCCATTTCGTTAGTGCGAGTTGGTTTCGATTGGTTAGGGCCACTTGGGTTTGGGGCGCGACAATTAAATATAAAAAATCTACATATTACTTGCAACAGGTTACGACAACGATGTCAAGTCTTTGTCTTTTCTCGCAATAGACAACAGTTTAAAATTGTTGTCGATTATCCAAAAGACAACGATAAGAAAATTGTTGTCTTTATAATAGCGGTGTGACCTAATTCTAAATGTGCATTTTTTGTAGTTTTGAATCTAGTGAAATATAAAAACAATTTCTTGTGACTCTCATTTCAAATCATAATAGCTATATGTTGAAACCCCAATTTTCAAATTTAACTGTCATGCTCAACATTAGATTAGTAGAGTTCCATCTATTTGACACATCAAGACAAAGTAAACTCTTACTATCTATGTTTTCCTCTACAAACCAATCTTTAAATCTTGTATGCCTAGCAAACGAATATCTTACATAACTAACAACATCTCGAACTTTTTTGATAGTTGGATTAATCACTTTTAATCCTTCATTAACAATCAAGTTCACAACTTGAGCTGCAGATCTCACGTGTAGATGTTGACCTTTCACTACATCACACTCTCGAGATGTCAACCTCCCCCTCAAATAATCAATGCAAGTATCGTTTTCAATTGCATTATCAACCACAATTGCCAACTCTGTAGCAATTCCCCATTCCCATAACAAACCATCAATTTGTCTACACATCTCATCGCCCATATGACTCTCAACAGGACAAAAGCTAATAATCTTCTTATTTATGTTCCAATGAATATCAACATAATGAGCAGTAACACAAATATAACTTGACTTGTTTTTAATTTTATTATGTTTACGTTGAAAATTACAATATATTAAAAACTATGCACTATAGAATTAATTAGAAAGCAACATGTCTTCTTAATTTAAATTTGATATGTAATTAAAAAAGAAAAGTCGATATCTCATTTCAATATCACACAAAAAGAAAGTCCTAATTCTAAATGTGCATTTTTTGTAGTTCTGAATCTAGTGAAATATAAAAACAATTTCTTATGACTCTCATTTCAAATCATAATAGCGGTGTGACCTAATTCTAAATGTGCGTTTTTTGTAGTTCTGAATCTAGTGAAATATTAAAAACAATTTCTTGTGACTCTCATTTCAAATTATAATAGCAATGTGTCAAAACCCCAATTTTCAAATTTTTCTGCCGTGCTCAATATTAGATAAGTAGAGTTCTATCTAGTTGGCACATCAAGACAAAGTAAACTCTTACTATCTATGTTTTCCTCTACACAACAATCTTTAAATCTTATATGCCTAGCAAAAGAATGTCTTACATACCTAACAACATATCGAACTTTTTTTTGTTAGTTGGATTAATCATTATTAATCCTTGATTAACAATCCAGTTCACAACTTGAGCTGCACATCTCACGTGCTGATGTTGACCTTTCACTACATCACACCCTCGAGATGTCAACCTCCCCCTCAAATAATCAATGCTAGTATCGTTTGCAATTGCATTATCAACCACAATTTCCAACACCCTAGCAATTCTCCATTCCCGCAACAAACCATTAATTTGTCTACCCATCTCCTCGCCCATATGACTCTCAACAAGACAAAAGCTGATAATCTTCTTATTTAAGTTCCAATAAATATCAACATAATGAGCAGTAACACAAATATAACTTGACTTGTTTTTATTTTTATTATGTTTGCGTTGAAAATTACAATATATTAAAAACTATGCACTGTAGAATTAATTAGAAAGCAACATATCTTCTCAATTTAAATTTGATATGCAATTAAAAAAGAAAAGTCGTTATCTCATTTCAATATCACGCAAAAAGAAAGACCAAATTCTAAATGTGCATTTTTGTAGTTCTGAATCTAGTGAAATATAAAAACAATTTCTTGTGACTCCCATTTCAAATCATAATAGCGGAGTGACCTAATTCTAAATGTGCATTTTTTGTAGTTTTGAATCTAGTGAAATATAAAAACAATTTCTTGTGACTCTCATTTCAAATCATAATTGCAATGTGTTAAAACCCCAATTTTAAAATTTAAGTGTCGTGCTCCACATTAGATAAGTAGAGTTCCATCTAATTGGCACATCAAAACAAAGTAAACTCTTACTATCGATGTTTTCCTCTACACAACAATCTTTAAATCTTATATGCGTAGTAAAATACATACCTAACAGCATCTTGATCTTTTTTGATATATTGATTAATCACTTTTAATCCTTCATTAACAATCAAGTTCACAACTTGAGCTGCACATCTCATGTGTAGATGTTGACCTTTCACTACATCACACCCTCGAGATGTCAACCTCCCCCTCAAATAATCAATGCAAGTATCATTTGCAATTGCATTATCAACCACAGTTGCCAACACCCTAGCAATTCCCTATTCCCGCAACAAACCATCAATTTATCTACCCATCTCTTCGCCCATATGACTCTCAACAGGACAAAAGCTGATAATCTTCTTATTTAAGTTCCAATGAATATCAACATAATGAGCAGTAACACAAATATAACTTGACTTTTGTTGGGATGTCCATGTATCAGTAGTCAAACAAACAGTACAACCAACTTTCTTAAAATACTCACGTAAATTCACTCTCTCATCTAAAAACAACTGATATACATCTCTAGATATACTCCAACGAGAGGGGATTTTAAAATTAGGTTATATAACCCAGATAAACTCTATGAAGCCTTTATCATCCACAATACTAAATGATCTCATCCTTAATTACTATTTCCACTAGTTTTCTTCTTGCCAAAAGAGGATCAAATTTCCAATTACGTATGTTTGCAACCTCATTATTGTCAGTAGATTTCACAAATATTTGTGTATGGGTAGCATCTTGTCTTAGTGGACTATGTATGCAACTCTTCATATGAGAATTCAAGGTGGATGTGTCATACCTCTTAGTATCAGAAAGATACTTCTTTGGACAGTAATTGCAATACTCATTTTTTTCTCCATATTCTTCAATTACGGTGTAGTGATCCCACACTTCAGACCCATGCCTCATTTTCTTTTATGGAGGAAGTGGTTGTTTGCCAACATCTCTTCTAACAACTTCAGCTTTTTGTTTCTTTATAAAATTTTCTGTTATCGAATCTGACATATCTGCAGCAAAAAATGCAACAAGCATGCATATAAATCATAATTTTTTAAAAAAATTACAGGCTACAATCGAGGACATCCCAATAGAGTAACATACACAATTTGTAAACAAACAGGCTGCATTCATAGTTGAAATTAAACATAGATACATACTACATTCATAGTTTGACAGTGAGTCATTGACATCTAACATACACAATTTGAAAAACTAAAAAGTAAAAACAATCGAGATAGTAGACAAGGACTACAAACCTGAAGTCTTCAAACTCATTTGAGGACACGAGGGGGCCTAAGGGCAAAGGCTAATGTGCGAATAAGATGGTCGGAGACTCGTTGACTCTGCAGTGCAGAGCGGGCTAGCGGTAGAAGCGCAGAGCGGTAGCACCAGCATGAGCATCGTTGTCCAGCGGGGTTGGCCGAGGGGGAGAGAGTGAGCGAGAGGCGAGAGCGGTTTAGCCGTTTAGGGTTTAAAAATTATGAATTAGGATTTAGGAATATGAAAATTAGATAGAATTAGATTATTAGTTTGTTTAAAATTATAATATATATTATAAATAATATATATATATATATATATTAATAAATAATTCAGTCGGTCGGTTTTGACAGTTCAGAAGAGCCAAACCGACCGCCGAACCTAATTTAATCAGTTTTTACCAAATGAAATCGACTACCAACCGATGATATATGTGCTCTGACCCAAACTGCCCGAAATTGACCAGTTCGATCGATTTTTTTGGTTGGCGGTCAGTTTATGCACACCCCGACCAAAAGGGACTAAGAAGATGATAGCCTTTCTTACCTTGATTACTACTAGTGGGTACATGCGTACTATAATACATAAGGACTTTGTATGTATACGTACCCCATTGAAATTGGTTCTATGCATCTAAATCCTCAATTAAGGAATACAACAAAGTTTCTATTCTTTGTTTCTCTGTATATCCCAGACAAACAAATCAAAATGCTAATATATTTGCAACCCTAAGGTACAATAACATATGACTAGAGTCAACATGTTTGCTTTCAGATCGCTAAGAACTATTTACCACTAAGTGATTGCCCCCACAAAATACTCGGAACATGGTACTACAATCTAAACAATGTCGAGCAGTAGGATCAAAAGTGGTCGTTCTAAAGCTAAAACTAGTAATAAGGGCAAATTCACTCTGTGAAAACATGATATCTCGTCCACCCACTCGGAACCTTAAGACATCATCAGAGTTTGACCTAATCTGATGACTAAAAAGTTCAAATAACAACTGATATGAATTAGAACCATTGTCAGCCCAATCCAACAAATGACCAAACACCTCATTCCTAAAGTTGTCAACAAAGTTTTGTTGTCCAACTAAAAACAAAGTTTCCCTAATTATCTCTAGGACTTTAAATTTATAGAATAAATTTATCTTGGTTTTGCATCCTTGAAACGCGCATCTTATCCATTATGGCTGCACATTATATGATATTTTTCATCATTAACTTGTACAAATTTCTTTAAGAAACAAATAAAGAATCACACACACACGCACGCGCGCGCGCGCACACACACACACAAACATATATATATATATATATATATATATATATATATATATATATATGCACACATTCACAGTTCCAAACTAAATCATATATACACGAATTCATAAATGTGAATTATAAAAGAAACTAAACCATCTCATACTAAGCATATACAGTTCTCATCAACAACAACAAAATGAAAACAAACATCACAGTTAAACTCGTTCAAAAAAAAATTGCGAAACAAACATCACATGTTCGAAAAAAAGGCCAAAAAAATCTTAACTGAACCGTCAACATTATTCGCCGGTCGTTTGCGTGGGTGGTGGTTTGAAATTTGTCTTCCAAATTACGTGAGTGCTCGATCCCAGTTCCAGCCGATTTGCTATCTCTTTCACGCCCAATTTTGTTTAGGTTTTAGAATGAAATGAAGTGGGTGGGGGTAGTTGTGCGAATTCTATCTAGGATTAATGTATTTTAATTTCGAGTTCAAGTTGGAATTAAAAAAACGAGTTCCAACCGAAATCAATCGAAGTTCAAGTCGAATATAAGTCCAACTTATAGCTGGATTTTATACAATGGAACTCTGAAATAAATCTGGAATTAATATATTTGAAATCTGAATTCCAAATTCCAGTCAATATTATACAATGACCTAATTCCAGTCAGATTTACGATCGAGTTCCAGCTCAGTTGAACCCCAAATTCCAATTGAAATAACAGTTGGAATAACTTTATTTCAATTCATAATACAAGTTGGATTTCAAATGAACACCAATTCCAGCCAAAATTCAGAGCGAGTTCAATCACATCTCACCTCCGAATTACAACTGAAAATTACTTATTTCAATTTATATTCCTAATTCAAAAATCGAATGCAAGCTCGAGCAACTTAGTTCAACATTATTTTTTGATATTATATTGTTAAATTCTTATTCATTATTATACGATTTAATATAACATGAATTTTTAGCTGGAATGAACTATCGATCCAATGCAACCCAATAAAATTTCAAACAAATTAACAAGATATTTTATATTTTATTTCATCAATATTCTCAAATTCAATATAAAATTGAATTTTACTATACAATAATAGTAAACAATCAATCCATTTACAATTTCACACGATTCAAGAGAAGTAATGAGCGATTTTTGACATTTTAATCAATTGCTTTTTTTTTTCTAAAGATTGTTACACATTACTTTTCATCTTAATTTATTGTCATTTCAGATTTTCCCAAAAAGTTTGATTTAGATTGGTTGTTTTCAAAATTTTCATCTCTTTCGTTATGGGACATCTTGATTTTGTTGAATTACACTACATGTTTTAAAAATGAAAATTTGTTAGGTTTGTATTCATTAATGGACTGCAATTGCATAACATTAACTCTACTGGTAATACTTTTTTAGAAAAAGGTTTTTATTCCAGTTTTAACACATATAAATAATGTTATAATTAATTTCATAAACGTGGATTTTACAATCATATGGTAACTATAGAATGCTTACTCGGACACTCTGTTTTTATTCCTTATTAATATTTAACCTGGTTAGAATTCTCCGTTATATTTCATTTTATCAATATACTTACAGTTTCATAGAAGAGCGGTAATAATAATATAGTACTCCCTCCGTCCCACTACAATAGGTCTTTTTCATTTTGACACATTAATTTCGGAGCTAGTGTTTAATAGTTAATTGTGGTTAATAATAAAACTGACAATCGTAATTAACGTATTTAAGACTTAAACAAGTTAATTACGATTGACAATTTTATTATTAATCATAATTAACTACTAAACACTAGCCCTTAAATTAATGTGTCAAAGTAAAAATGGTATATTATAAGGGGACGGAGGTAGTATAATACTCCCTCCGTCCCGGCTGAATTGTCCCGGTTACATTGGGCACAATAACCAAGGAGTGTGAGTGTAAAGTAAGTTGAATGGAATTAATATTTTATTGTTGAGTGTGAAAAAATTACCTTTTTAAGTAATGAGACAATTGAGGTGGGATGGACGAAAAAGAAAAGTGGGACAATTGAGGTGAGATTGAGGGAGTATTTGATTCATTTAACTTGAATCAAACATGACAACATAGGAAACAAAACGATGACATGTAATTTATAGCTCATTGAATTTGCTGTCACGATTTTAATTTAGTTTAACAATTAATAAGGCTGGCCCATGTGGTACTATAGTAAAGCATGTCGTTTTCTTATAAGAAAAGTGATAGTGAGTATTTATGACACGGGTGCAGTTTTTAAATGCCTCTATTTATTACCTACTAATAGCTCCTTTAATTGTCTTCATCAACATGGAAGCCTACTAATTAATTAACACAATATATATTATATCCTACTTAATTCGTTGGTTCTATTTTTCTCAATTTAATTCATCTGACATTCGTATATTTTGTTTATCATACATATTTCTATATTGGTGTATCAATTTGCAAGTAAATCCAACAAGGATCATGAAATAAATGATCTTCAAAATGTATATTATATTTAATTTTTATTAAATGTTACCTTATATTATTTTAATATTATTGTGCTTGGCGTGTATGCAGACAGTATGACAAACTATCTTGAATCGTATCTCTTAAATCAATTTTGTCCAATATTTTTATGATAATAATATATATAAATCATAACTAACACTTGGTTGAATCATAAATACTATTTTTTTTATTTGTTAACCATGGGGTTTTAGAAATGTTATTTATACTTGAAAAAATGCTATACATAAACATATATTGCATTTCTGTGTCTAATCCATTTCTTATATATATATATATGGATTGTTGGACGTAAAATAATTAATTTGAATTAATTGGTAACGATAATAAATACGATCGAGGGAGATAATGTGTTGTTTTCTGTCCGTACGATGCGCGAGAATCGAGGGTGTAATTTTTAACCCCGCTTTTCAGCAGCCGACAACCCACCCCGCGGAAAATGACCGCTCTAGTTCCTTTTGCCACCCTTCTTTTATTACTATTTTTGTTCTAACCCTTGCATTTCCCTTCTTTTACTACTCCCTCCGTCCCTAATTATTAGTCCCAAATTAAAATGGCACTATAATCAATGTTTGTGAGTGTAGTGGAATTAATATTTTATTGATGAGTGTGAAAAAGTTTACCATTTTAGGAAAGGGGACTAATAAGTGGGACAAACAAAAAAGGTAAGTGGGACTAATAAATTGGGACAGAGGGAGTATTTCTCATCCTAAATTATTGCGCTATCTTTAAAAATTCTAAATTACATTTACATCTATAAAGATCTTCAACTTAGCGTGTCTCATTTCAAATCCCGAAATTGGATACCAATAAAATATCTAAATAAGAAATTTTAAAAATAATTTTTCTATCTTTTACTATATAAAAAAAATGTGTATATAATATATTATTGCATAAAGTGGAGGGAAGGGAACCGGGAAGAGAGAGAAAGTGGGGGAGGGGAGGAGATGGAACATTGGGGAGTGGAGAGAGAAAGTGGGTGGGGGCGGGGGGGAAGGCAGAAATGGGTTCAGAGAAAGCCCGCGAAAAAGTCGAGGGGGTCTCTGTGAAAAGCTAAAAAAGCCAAACCCTTTCTCATACGTCCTTTTCTTTGTGCCATCAAACATAAGAAAAGAAAATTATGTATTCCTTTTCACGTGCATTAACTTCATTAAACAACTACTCATTTCCCCCAATCACTAACAATAGGCAAAAATTTGTCACATACAGACCTAAACAATTTAGGCGAGTTTTATCTTACCCAAATGTGTTGATCCATCCCAAATAAAATTTATTAATCCCAATTAGGGTATATAATATGGGTTTAGGTTTGAGTTAATGAATAAAACTCACCTAAATCATTTAGGTCTGCCTAACCCAAGACCTTCCCCTAACAATATTTTAAAATAAAACTAAAAAGATCAACTGAAAATTACAAAAAACACACCTATTTTTTTTTCACTTATTACTATCTACGTTTTTATGTTGTGGTTTTTTTTTATATAATAATATTCTTTTATTTTTATAATGGTTTTGGTAAGAAAAAATGGAAATATTACGTTACACTCAAATGGAAAGTGGACCAAATGGTACTAAATTTGTATACGAAGGCGAAGCTGTACAAATTTGTTGATTCTGATAAAAGATTCTAGAGTTTGGTCAATCGCATGATTACATAGATGGTTAAGATAAGATTAATGTAAAATCACGACAATTAATTAAACAAAATGATTCTTAATCTTAAGCATTATTATCAACTCACCATACATTTGTTTTAAGCCAGACTGCGCGTGAGTTTATTTTCCGTCACTTTCACATTACCTATTCTGATTACTTTCGATTATTATTATTACTACTTTTATTTTCTTTTCTTTTTAATTTTTTTTTTAAATCTACTTATATATAAATGTATTTTTTTAACCGAAAAATCGATCTTTTCACAACAACAAAATCACTTTAATATTAAATATACCATCTTTATTGAAGTAATATTTTAAAAAATTGAAACACCGAATTTTACTGACATGAGTATTGTATTTAAATTAATGAGGTGTCTCACAATTAATTTACGGTTCAAAAAATAAAAATAAAAATCAATCACATTCAATATAACACTTAGATCTGATACGCTTTAATATAATATTTCTCAGACAATTAAAAATTAGAAGACGCAAACATCAACATAGAATGTGTGGGGAAATGCACAATATTTATGTATACAATATATGCTAGACATGCATGTCAGTAGAAATATTTAAATGTCAACTAATTATCGTAATTAATTAACTAATTATTTCACGTGAGACTTAGCGAGTCGCCGTTTGGTAAAATATATAAAATATTAAGTAATTAAGTAGTCATACTTAATTGAATGGAAGGAATCTTGAATCTTGTTTTTTCTTAGAAATCGTAAAAATGGGTTGCTGGATCTAAAACCAAAAGGATCATTGAGCTCCGAGATTTCTTTAATGAGATTTATTCGCACCTAATCAAATCTACATATATTAACGTATAATTACTGAAGTACCCTTGAAGAAATTCTTTGTTTGGATATATATAGAAATGTTTTGTCTCAACCAAAAAAAAAGGGTAAATCTTGCCTATTTCAAAGTAAGAATATTCTTCCATGTATTTATCCCTAAAATTATAACAATTAGTAGATGGAGACAAATAAAAATAGAAGCACATAAACAGGTTAACTTTTGAAACATTAATTAGCTAGTGGGAGGCTGTTTCTCGATAAATTATTAATAGAGAAAGTATAACTTACAAGAATCATATTAGTGTAAATCACTGGTCAAACCAACCTTGGGCTGGGGCTGCAGACCTCCGGCCGGTCAAATATTTTTTTTTAATTATATTTAAAATAAAATTATAAGACTCGATCCAATGTCATATAATCGAGTTCCTCGGAACTTCGAATCTGCCTCCGCCCCTGGTATAAATGAAGTTATTGAATTTGGCAGGCTTTTGGATGGTGAGGGCAGTCTTGACTTTACGCATCATTAGCGACACGGTGATTCGATGAACCTAATTGTTATAGTAAAACCTTTAATTTGAATGAACTTATCTAAAAAGATAATAATGCATAAATAAATAGCGCTTTTTGGTCAGTGCGTGCAGTGAATGAGGCTGAGACGTAGTAAAAACACATGAAGGCTGATGCGATTTCAGAGCGCGTGTAAAGCGTGCTTTGCTTTCATGAGATCCGTGAGCACATCATTTTTTCAGCTACGACTTTTGGGACTTGCATTTTTTTACACTTTCCTATTATATTTTTTTGTTTATATTATCCTAATTTGTAATTATTAAATATAGTTTATCTAATTCAAATAGGTTATTTGATTATACAACAAATGAATTTTTCATAGTCCACTATTAATCAAAGTTAAAAATATCTTTACTATATTCGAGTATGATAAATCCTACTAAATTGAATTGAAGAGCTAAACTAAAGCATACGACGTAAAAAAAATTGAAACATAAAAGATATTTTGTACAAAAACCTATTAATTTATTAATACAAAGAATTATATATAATTACAATTTTATTATTTCCCCTCAGAAAAAACCAATCACCATACATTTTATTCTTAATTTAATATTTTTACTATTTCTTGTATTATTATATTTATATATATTAAGCAATAATAAAAAACTAATGAAATTATATTGGTCACTTTTACTTTAAAAGAGCACTTCTCTTTAGTTTATTATCTTTACTATTTTTAAATGATACAATTATAATTTATTGAGTTGGTCTTCTAAGAGACGGTCTCATCATTGTTTATTATGAGACAAACCTTAATATATCATTTTAATAAGATAAATACATAGTTTTATTTTTTAATATATTATTCTTTTAACTATAAAAAATTACATTAGTTGCAACAAAAAAAATACATCATTTCAATAAATTAAAATACATTATTAAATTCGTTTCATAATAAAAATGGTGTAACCGTCTTCTATAAGAGTTTACCTAATTTATTTCATGAAATAAAATTTTAAGTCAAACTTCTATTTTTCAAGATTTTGTGGTTGACTTTTTTTTATTTCATAAAATTAGATATTATTTGTGTTTATTCAGGCCAGTGTAAACCTCATACTCCCTCCGTTCCATATTTGGTCTTCTTTTTAACTTGCACGAATGTCAAAACTCATTCATGAATACATTAAATATTTGAATAAATTTTCTGAATTACCCTTATTTAGCAATAACTATTAATAATAACTTTATTAATTATGTTCAATTTATAAGGGTAAATTTGTAAACACATGCAAAAAAACAATACTAAATTTAGATAATGGATCATATAAATGGGACACTCCAAAAAGGAAACATGGACCAAATAATCGGAATGGAAGGAATAATAAGTAATGGGTGTAAAGTAGAATTGAGTATGAAAGTGCATACTTTGATCGAATCGTTTGGATCAAATTAATTTGGCATAAGTAATTGGATTGATTAATTTGAGGATTTTCAAATTCATAAATATTAAATTGGTTGATTGTTTAAAGCATAAAATTGCCCGCTAGGGTTGTGCTAGGATTTTTGTTAGAGAAATTCTTCCTTACTTTTTGCATTTTGGTGGGTCAAAAATTGTAAGTTATTTTAGTCAGTTTTTTAGAGTTTAGAGTTCTAAACTGTAATCCTTGTATAAGATCGATTGAGTTGTAATAGAACCTAGGCCGAAGACCGAGCAAAGGAGGATGCTCGAGAACTGACTACTTACACGCTTGAAACTTAGTTTTCAACAAGTAAAGCCTTAACCTGAAACTGAGATGGAGCACCCAGTATAAGGTCTACCATACTGACCAGGAGAAGTCAGTATGAGGGCTTCCTCGTACTGGCTAAGGAGAAGTCAGTATGAGGGCTTCCCCGTACTGGCTAAGGAGAAGTCAATATGAGGGTTTTTCATACTGTTCCGAAGAAATCAGTATGAGGGCGTTTTCCATACTGACTATGACAGATAGTATGAGGGTCTACCATACTGACCTAGGGAAGTCAGTATGAGGGCTAAGTTTTACTAACTTTGGAAAGTCAGTACGAGAACCACTACCTTTAAAGATCGAGCTATTCGAAAGATATCAAAGCTCGGTCAGACTTGGGCATTTAAATATACTCAAGTGTAAGTCAGTACGAGGTTATCCAAACCTGGGTTCCTCAAACTGAGAACTTAGTCTGACATAAAGTTAGTGTATGGTACACTGACGCAGCAGAGCAGAGTAGGTCGCAAACCTAAGGCATGAGCTACGATTGGACAATATCTTCCATGAGTCTAACGTCTCGATTTATGTATCTAACGTGCATAAATTCAAAATGCCTTGAGGAAATCCTCTATATATAAAAGGGTCTGCACCTCAACCTCTAACGATTAATGATCAATGCATAAATATAAGAGGTTGAAAGAACTCTGTTGGTCCCAAAATCAGAGTGCAATATGTGCAGCAGAAGGTTTTGTGTATGTAGCGGAAGTAAATGTAAGCACAAGCACTTGTTCATTTAAACATGGCAGAGTCAGTTTCGTGTGCAGTCAATTTAAGCTTAAGTCTATGTTCCGTCTTATGTCAGTTTCACAGTATATATTCTTCAATACTTGGACAAGTATTGAATGATACGATCCTCGCCGGGAAGGTTTAGATTGCTGCCCAGGAACTCAGACGAACGAACTCAGACACGACATGGAAGCAAACTGAACACTGAAGATGGAAGGATCCAACACCTTTGGATTCGAAAACCCTCAAGTATCGTAGTCCAGAATAAATTATCCTACGACCCAAGAAGCGAATTGACCCAACAACGAAGGATATATGTGAAGACACCACCAATGGATATGACTGTCCAATTGATTAGTCAAAATCGAAATCCTAAGGATGAATAGGAAATTCGAAATTTTGAGCTTTCAGAATTGAAGGAGAAAACCTCACAAATTTTATTAGCCTGAAAACTAAATCAAAATTGTTCCATGCAAGGCCTATATATAGGCAACTCAAACCCTAAACTAATAAGGAAATAAATTTCGAAAATTAAAGGAATAAATTCAAAATTTAATTAAAACAAGGCCTAAACATGTTGGCCCAAAATAACTAAATAAATTAAACTAAGCCCAATCATTACACATAATTAAATTAATAACTTTTGGGCCTTCGTTTAATTCTTCCAGCAACATAGAATCCTTGGAATTATTTGCAGCCCAAATGCTTTTAACCAACGAACTCAATCCAGCCCTCAAAGTCCTTGCTCGAGCTCTAGTCATCGGCCCACTCGGAATGTAGACTGGATCATTTCTCACAACTGCTACTTGGGCTCCATCATTCCCCTCTTCTTCAAGAGGATTTGTCCTCAAATCTAAGCTATCACCTACATCAAAAGGACTTAAATCAGCAAAATTAAATGTAGCACTAACATCATACTCACCTGGTAAGTCCAACTTGTATGCATTATCATTCACTTTCTCCACCACTTGGAAGGGACCATCTCCTCGAGGTAACAACTTCAATCTCTGCTGCAAAGGAAACCTCTCCTTTCTCATACGTAGCCAAACCCAATCTCCAGGCTCAAACAACATCTTCTTGCGCCCTTTATTCGCCTGCTTGACATACTGCTCAGTACGGCGCTCAATGTTATGTCGAGCCTTCTCATGAATCTGCTTCACAAAATCAGCTTGTTTCTGCCCATCAAGGTTAGTAAACTCTTGTGCAGGTAAAGGAAATAAATCCAAAGGAGTCAAAGGATTAAAACCATACACAATCTCAAAAGGAGAAAACTGAGTAGCAGAATGAACTGAACGATTATAAGCAAACTCAACATGAGGCAAACATTCTTCCCAATTCTTAATATTCTTCTTAAGTACAACTCTCAACAAGGCAGATAAAGTCCTATTAACTACTTCAGTTTGACCATCAGTTTGTGGATGACAAGTAGTAGAAAACAACAACTTAGTGCCTAACTTACACCACAAAGTCTTCCAGAAGTAACTCAAGAACTTAGAATCTCTATCAGAAACAATTGTCTTAGGAATACCATGCAATCTCACAACTTCCCTAAAGAACAAATTAGCAACATGTGATGCATCATCAGATTTATGACAATGAATAAAATGAGCCATCTTAGAAAACCTATCAACAACAACAAATATAGAATCACTACCTCACACAGTACGTGGCAAACCTAGCACAAAATCCATAGAAATATCAACCCAAGGTGCAGTAGGAATAGGTAAAGGTGTATACAATCCATGGGAACTAGACCTAGACTTAGCCTGTTTACAAGTAATGCATCTACCACAGACCCTCTCAACATCACGTTTCATGCGAGGCCAAAAGAAATGCTCATGCAACACAGCCAAAGTCAATGACCTATTAAACCACCGCCATGAGACTCTAACAGCAATAATTCTCGTAGAGAACACCTCGGAATGCACAACTTATTTCTTCTAAACAAAAACCCATCATGCCTAAAATATTCACCACTAGCAGATGTCTCACATGCAGCATAAATATCACCAAAATCCTCATCAGATGCATACAGACTCTTAATGCATTCAAACCCAAGCAACTTAGCATCTAAAGTAGAGATTAAGGCATACCTGCGAGACAGTGCATCAGCCACCACATTTTTCTTACATTGCTTGTACTTGATGACTTAAGGAAAGGTCTCTACAAACTCCATCCATCTTGCATGCCTCTTATTCAACTTGTGTTGCCCCTTCAGATGCTTCAACGACTCATGATCGGTGTGAATGATGAACTCCTTAGCCCACAAGTAATGCTGCCACGTTTTCAAAGCTCTCACCAAGGCGTACAGCTCCTTATCATAGGTAGGATAGTTCAGCGTCGCACCATTCATCTTCTCACTGAAGTATGCCACGGGCCTCTTCTCTTGTATCAAAACTGCACCAATACCAACTTCAGAAGCATCACATTCAATCTCAAATGTCTTAGAAAAGTTAGGAAGAGATAATACCGGGGCATGTGTCAACTTGTACTTCAGCAACTCAAAAGCCTTCTCTTGCACTTCTCCCCATCGGAACTCCACAGTCTTCTTAATCACTTCAGTTAATGGGGCTGCAATGCTGCTGAAATGGGGTACGAAACGCCTATAAAAGGTGGCAAGTCCGTGAAAACTGCGAACATCGCCAACATTCATAGGTTGCGGCCACTCCTTGATAGCTCGAATCTTCTCTTCATCCACCTGCACTCCATCTGCACTAACAACAAAGCCAAGAAACACCAACTTATCTGTGCAAAAGATGCACTTCTTCATGTTAACAAACAGTCTCTCCCTGCGAAGTACATCTAAAATAGACTTCAGATGTTCAAGGTGGTCATCAGAACTCCTACTATAAATCAGAATGTCATCAAAATAAACCACTACAAATCTGCCAATAAAAGCTCTCAAAACATGGTTCATAAGACGCATAAAAGTACTAGGAGCATTGGTTAAACCAAAAGGCATGAGTAACCACTCATACAACCAAATCTTAGTTTTAAAGGCAATTTTCCACTCATCTCCCTCCTTAATCCTTATCTGATGATAACCACTTCGCAGATCTATCTTAGAAAACACACAGGCACCATGCAACTCATCTAACATGTCATCTAAATGAGGGATAGGATGGCGATACTTAACCGTAATGTTGTTGATAGCTCGGCAGTCGCAGCACATCCTCATGGCGAGTCCTTCTTGGGCACAAGAAAAACTGGAACTGCACAAGGACTCAAACTCTCCCTCACGTGCCCTTTGGCCAGCAACTCTCCAATCTGTCTCTCCAGCTCCTTCGTCTCCTCCGGGCTAGTTCGGTAAGCTGGTCTATTTGGAAGGGTTGCTCCAGGCACAAAATCTATCTGATGCTCAATCCCACGAATGGGTGGTAGCCCGGCTGGGGTATCATCTGGAAAAACATCCTCAAAATGCTGCAAAAGAGATGAAATAGAAGGGGGTAGAGAATCAGGAATGTTAGTTAAAACCAGGTTCTCCTTGTAGATCAACAACACCAATGGTTTCTCCTCCTGAACCGCCCACTTCAAATCCCCAACCCTAGCTAGAAATGACTGCTGCACTACCCCTTTCTCCTTATTACTTCGTGGCTGCATCTCATCACCCGACTCTTTCTGCAACTGGACTTGATCCTCATAGACTTGTTTAGGGGTCAGAGGAACAAGTGAGATCTTTTTCTGCTGGTACTCGAAGGAATACTTGTTCATGAAGCCATCATGCTTCACTCGCCTATCAAATTGCCACTGACGCCCCAAAAGTATATGACTCGCCTGCATAGGAATCACATCACACAACACCTCATCCTCATATTTTCCTATGCAAAACGGCACCTTGACTTGCTTCACTACTTTGATGACGCCACTATCATTCAACCATTGCAGCTTGTATGGTCTAGGGTGTTTCATCACCTGTAACCCTAACTTTGTCACTATCGACTGACTCGCCACGTTGGTGCAGCTGCCTCCATCTATAATCATGCTGCATACCTTATCGTTGATATGACAATTTGTATGGAAAATGTTCTTTCTCTGCTCCACATCTCTGGCTGCAAGTTGTGCATTCAAAGCCCTTCTCATCACAAAATTCAGCGCCGCAGGCGCCACAATCTCTTCTTCTTCCTCATCAGGATCATCCAAGTCAGGCATTTCCGGATCAGTCTCCGCATCAGTCACAATCTCTCCATCATCTCGAATCACCATGACTCTCTGATTTGGACAGTCATTAGTAATATGCCCAAAACCCTGACACTTATAACACTTACGATCTCTATTCTGGGTTTCAATGGCAACAGATTTACCTTGAACTGCGGCATCTGACCTGGGCTTCACAAACGGCTTCTTCTCCCTGATAAGCTCGTTTTTCTACTCTCTTATCGAATTGTTTTTCTTTTCTTTTATGCATTTTAACTTGTTTTCTTGAATAAACTGAGCATGAGTATATATTAGAGGGTGTTATGCTTGTCATGGTGAGATTTTGCAGGTTTTAGGCCAAATCCAATAGAGAATCCGTTCCGAAAGCAGCAGATGTTCAAAGAAACAGTCACAAATTCTTCCACCGATGGAATCTGAGCTAATGGAGCATGGAATTTGAAATATCTTTGAGTTATCTTTCCAACGCAACTGGAATCAGGTCAATCGGAGTTTGGACGCGAAAGTTATGGCCAAAACCGTGAGACTGCGCAGAAGGATCAGAAGTGGCGAAAACGGTCTCTGTTTCGACCGAAATCAAAGCCATCTCGACCGAGCCGAATTCTCCATCTCGGCCGTGGTAAGGGCCATCTCGGCCGAGACAGACTGTTTTGGCGAGATTTTGCGAGATTTTCATATATTTTGGGCGAGGATTGCTTGGGGAACAAGATATACATCAATTTGGAAGCAATAAATCATACCTTTTGAAGATATCCATCCAAGGACTCAACTCTACTTCTATATAAACTCTTCAATAGCTCAGAATTATTAGCCTCTTTTATCTTTTAAGCTTTGAATCCTTTACTTTTCCCCTTTACAGTTTTTACACCTTTATTTTCTGTTTTCTTTAAGTTTTGTTAGAATTCCTCTTTACTTTTATTTGTTAAACCTTTACTTTTTAATGCAATCTTTAATTTTCCATGCAATGTTTTTCTTCAATATGTTAGGCTAGAACCCTAAACAGGTTCTAGGGTTTCTCCATCTGTGATGCTTGTTTAGATTTATTTATTCAAACCCTTGTATTGGTTTAAACTCTTTGATTTTATTTCAAATCTATTTTCAATTGAAGGATCGAGAGATGAAAATTGGAATAGGTTTTAGTTATTGATTGAAGGACTGAAAGGAGAAAATCGATAATAGGAAGTAAGAGTTTAATACTTTTGATTATCTGTCCGACCAAGAAGATTTCAATTGTAGGAAAATCTAGATCTTTATGAAATTGATTAATTGGTGTATTTTGAGACCGAGAGGAGATAGATCACTAATTAGTAATTTAGATTTTAATTACCCGACCAAGGAATTAACTCCACAATAAATGGTTTTCCACCAAATTGTGTTTCATGGGTTTGAATATTTAATTCTTGCAAGTTGATCAGATTGGTAGATTTCCATTGATTCTGTGCTTTTTATTATTTGAATTTCCCTCTTTAATTTACTTGTTTTGAAAAACCCAAAACCCCAAAAATTGATTTGCCCAATATTTTTGTCAATATTTATTGTCACTAATATTAGTGACAAAAAATTTTTTGTAACTAAAAATACTATTTTAGCTACAATTAATTTTTTCATCACAATATTTTTCAATTTGTGACAATTTCATATGTTGTTAGTATTTACCGTCACTAAAGTCAGTGACAATAATTTATTTTGTTGCTAAATCAATTTATAGTGACGGTAACCAAATTTATCACAATAAATTATAAACAGTGATAATTTAATATATTATAACTGAATTTGACAATAATAATATTTTTTATTATGTTTTAATAAAATTTCAAAATTTAATAAACTCCACTAGTTCATTAGTAATAATTTTTATAAGCCATCAGTTTGCTTTTGGTTACGTATTATCTAAAACTTTCAAATTTTATGAAATTCTATTATATACTTCCAAATATATGAAATTATATCCTACATTATGTTTTATTAAGTAATTTGATCCCCACCAACTTAACACTGTTAAGATTTTATTACATTTTTGGTTAAGATATTATGATATTTACACATATTAAACAAAATTCTTGATGTGGCAATTAAATAATAATTGAATATAGTCTTTATATATTTAAGTAATTAAATTATATAAATATTTGTATATAAGTAATAAATATTAATAAAAAATTACATTTAAAATATGATTAAAGATTATGTTACTATATTAAAAGTTATTCTATTTAAAGGTGATAAGATTCAAAATGTGTAATTAAGCTAAAATTCAAATTGAATTAAAACTTTAATCATGTATATAAATAAAAACACACAATTAATTAAGATTATTGATTTTTTAATGAGTTAATTATTTATTCAAAATATAAAATAATGCGTAAATTTAAATTGTTTAGTTAAATTATAATTTTAATTACATAATTATGAAAAATTTATGTTTAATATAAATTAAAATCTTATGTTATAAATTTTTTTATTAAAACTTATTTTTTATTCAAATTTAATTATTAATAATCTTATAAATTAAAAAACTACTATCACTTCGACAAATTCTAAATAATGAAGTAAAAGTGAATATTGTGTAGTAGTTTTTTAATATAAAACTGTATAAAATTTTATTTTATCAATATTTACATTTTACTTTTATTTTTAGAATTCGCTGATGTGGTAGTAATTTTTTAATTTATAAGTTTGTCAAGATTTAAAATTATAAAGAAAAATAGATTCCATAAATTTATTAAGTTTAGATAGATAGACACTATTACCTTACATATATTAACTATCCAAAATATTAATAATTAATCACTTGGTGCAGTGGATAGATATAAAGGATTAAATTAAGAGGTAAAAGGTTCGAATCCTGTTGGAAGCACTAAATATTAATTTTTTATATGACTATGTGCAGGGCACCTGATTATTCATAGGTGCGGTGCGGTGTGATGATGGTTCGGTGGTCCTAATTGCTCGTGGTGCGGCACGATGCCGGTGGATTCAGTCGATGGTTGGTTGTGGCTCGGTGGTGGTAGGCTAGATGCGGTTCAATGGTTGGGTGTGGTGCGGTTGGTTAGCTGTGGCTCGATGTTGGCGAGTTAGGTGCAATGCAACAGTTGGGTGCGGTTAAGGCATTGCGGCTCAGTGGTGACTCGACCGACGGTTAGGTACGGTGTAGGTGGGTTCAGATGATCTGGTCAACTATGGCTAGATATTTTAGTGACGACAATTTTCGCTACTAAATTCGAAATTTTTGTGATAATTAGTGTTGTGGCTAAAAGGTGTTTATTTAGTGACAACACTTATGTGTAACTATATAATGATATTTTAGTGCGACAAATTATGCTACTATATTATAAAGTTTTAGTGATAATTATTATAGTGGCTAAAACATGTTTATTTAGTGACAACACATCTGTGCGGCTATATCATGACATTTTAGTGACGATTAAAGTTTGTAACTAATTAATAGTGAATTAGTGATGAAAATGGAGTCACAATAAAATAGACCAATAGTGACGACTATTGTAGTTCGTCGCTAAACCCTTTAGCCACTATTCAGTAGCCACGACATAGCAACGACACACAATATTGTCACTAAGATGCTACAGTGACAAAATTCATATTTATAGTGATAATTTTTGTCGCCATTACAGACCATTTTTATTGTAGTGGAATGTGAATACCACATGACTACTTGTTTTGATACTTGCGTTGGCATGAGATAGATGATGATTTGATGTGTACTGTGGAAGAAAAATTGTCCTAAGTGTGAGTTTTTGAGCCTGAAATTCGATTGTGAGTGTGTCTGCAATTTTGAGTTTCTCTAGAACTTGCTCTGTTTCTCTTTCAAGACTGCTAGTGTGCACAGGTTTAGGAAGTGATTTTAGGCCATCTTTGTTTAGCCTATTTTCCCATACACTGTCCTAATTAAATGTTATCCCTAGTTAGCCCTTTTGAGCCTATGATATTTTATTTCTTTGTCTATGAGTTGGAAATAAATAGGGGAATCAACTCTTGTCCATGAGAGTGGGTTGGGATTTGTTTGAGAAGGATAAGATATTATTACAAGGGTAAAAGCAAAAGAAAAGGTTGGGCTCTAGAAAAAAAATAGAAAATGAAAAAAAAAAATGTGTTTATGTGTTTGTTAATCCTTATAAGCTCAAATGTATAATCAAAATTGTTTAGAGCATAAAAGGATATGTGTGAAAAAGAAAAAAAAAAGAGAAGAAAGAAATAAAAGAGCCATGGTTTGTATTGAAGATCTAAGGAGTTGGTTAGATATGAATAGATAGTGAGTTGAGATTGATGAAGTGGACGCACTGAATTTGATTTTGAGTCACTTGGCCAAATATTTCCCTACCCTTCACAAAAGCATACATTAAAACCTTGAATAAAGTCCTTTCTGATCTTAGACTTGTGTGCACATATTTGCAGTGGAGATGGAGATTATTTGCAAGCCTATGGGAGAACTTGATTTGCATGACTTGTGTGTGATCTCATAATTATCCTAAACACTTGAGTGAATGAGCGAAACACTTCCCATGTGAGTCTTCCATAGTTTACAGATTTTCTGATTCTTTCAAAAATGCTGATGTTTAGTAGATTTACGAGTTTGAATGTGATGAATCTTGTGAGGCATTGCACTACTCTTCTGCTTGAACTTTTGATTATTTCTTTTGTTGATTTAGGACAATCAAGTGTTTAAGTGTGGGGGATTTGATAAGCTCATTTTTCTACTCTCTTATCGCATTGTTTTTCTTTTCTTTTATGCATTTTAACTTGTTTTCTTGAATAAACTGAGCATGAGTATATATTAGAGGGTGTTATGCTTGTCATGGTGAGATTTTGCAGGTTTTAGGCCAAATCCAATGGAGAATCCATTCCGAAAGCAGCAGATGTTCAAAGAAACAGTCACAAATTCTTCCGCCGATGGAATATGAGCTAATGGAGCATGTAATTTGAAAGATCTTTGAGTTAGCTTTCCAACGCAACTGGAATCGGGTCAATCGGAGTTTGGACGCGAAAGTTATGGCCAAAACCGTGAGACTGCGCAGAAGGGTCGGACGTGGCGAAAACGGTCTCTGTTTCGACCGAAATCAAAGCCATCTCGACCGAGCCGAATTCTCCATCTCGGCCGTGGCAAGGGCCATCTCGGCCGAGACAGACTGTTTTGGCGAGATTTTGCGAGATTTTCATATATTTTGGGCGAGAATTGCTTGGGGAACAAGATATACATCAATTTGGAAGCAATAAATCATACCTTTTGAAGATATCCATCCAAGGCCTCAACCCTACTTCTATATAAACTCTTCAATAGCTCAGAATTATTAGCCTCTTTTATCTTTTAAGCTTTGAATCCTTTACTTTTCCCCTTTACAGTTTTTACACCTTTATTTTCTGTTTTCTTTAAGTTTTGTTAGAATTCCTTTTTACTTTTATTTGTTAAACCTTTACTTTTTAATGCAATCTTTAATTTTCCATGCAATGTTTTTCTTCAATATGTTAGGCTAGAACCCTAAACAGGTTCTAGGGTTTCTCCATCTGTGATGCTTGTTTAGATTTATTTATTCAAACCCTTGTATTGGTTTAAACTCTTTGATTTTATTTCAAATCTATTTTCAATTGAAGGATCGAGAGATGAAAATTGGAATAGGTTTTAGTTATTGATTGAAGGACCGAAAGGAGAAAATCGATAATAGGAAGTAAGAGTTTAATACTTTTGATTATCTGTCCGACCAAGAAGATTTTAATTGTAGGAAAATCTAGATCTTTATGAAATTGATTAATTGGTGTATTTTGAGACCGAGGGGAGATAGATCACTAATTAATAATTTAGGTTTTAATTGCCCGACCAAGGAATTAACTCCACAATAAAAGGTTTTCCACCAAAATTGTGTTTCATGGGTTTGAATATTTAATTCTTGCAAGTTGATCAGATTGGTAGATTTCCCTTGAATCTGTGCTTTTTATTATTTGAATTTCCCTCTTTAATTTACTTGTTTTGAAAAACCCAAAACCCCAAATTGATTTGCCCAAACAAAAGTTCTGAGAACCATGTTCAGTATATGATTGTCCATCGTTGCACTATCTCTGTGGGATCGACCAACCCTTGGGTTGTCTTATAAATTTATTTGCCCTTTGCTATAATTTGTATGCAGATTTAGCATCGATCACTCCCCTCGAGGCTGCTCCTCCTCCTTCTTCCACGAAGCTCATTTTGGTGTGGAACCACTGCCAGTCTGTTATTCTCTCCAACCTGTAGGGTTCTGTCTCGTATTACTGCCGCTACCCCTTCTCTTGAGCTGTCCCTCAATCTTTATCGCCATGAGGACCATGTCATCCAGCTCAACATAATGTTGCAGCTCCACTGTATTCCGGATCTCCCAATTCAGACCAGCCAGAAACCTAGCCATCGTCGCCTCTCTATCCTCCACTACATTGGCTCGAATCATAGCCACTATAGTACTCATCCACACTCCTACTACCCTGCCTCAAACTCTACAACTTGTTATACAGCTCTCGGTAATAATGATTCAGCACAAAGCGCCTCCTCATAACTGCCTTCATCTCATCCCATGTCTCTATAGATCTCTCCATATTTCTCCTCCTACTACTGACCAACTGATCCCACCATACGAGAGCACAGTCAGAGAATTCCACTGCAGCCAGCTTTACTTTCTTCAGCTCTGAATAGTTGTGGCATTCGAACATCATCTCCACCTTTCGCTCCCACTCCAGATACAACTCGGGGTCATTCTTTCCCTGAAAGGACGGGATGTTCATCTTGATTGTCCCTAAATTGTTATCATATGACTCCTCCTCGGCATAATCATCGGCATCCTCCTCATACTGAGGATTTTGTCTCCTATACGAGTCTCTTCTTCCACCTCGGTTGGCACGTCCTCCTTTCCCAGTACTCTTATGACTATCCGATGAGTCTCGTCGAGTCTTTTCCGTCACAGAGATCTCAAAGTCATCCATTTGCTGATGCATGGCATTCATCTCACTCTTCAGCAACCTAACCAATTCAGATTTCATGGCCTCCATCATGTATTTGACCTGACCACCACCAACAAGCTCACCTCCTTTCATCTCCTCAAAATCATTAGGTTTAGACATACCTGCAAGAAGGTTAGATAACAAAATAAAAGAAGGGCCTCACCACCTCACGGACTCTCGTGTATCACTCACTTATTTCAAAACACTCACACTCGTGTATCTCTCAGTATATAATGGCTTTTTCAATCCCTCTATTAATCTCACACACTATTGCCTTTTACCACTCTTTTCTCCTTTCCAAAAACTCAAAAATTCTTATAAAATTCCACGGACTTTAATTCGACAAAACAACAGGACGGGGAGACTCTAGACGACCCTAGGAAGGTAAACGACCAAAAACGAACAAATAATTTTTTCGAAAAAACTTTCGGAGGGCAATAACTACTCGAAAACAAAGGAATTTGGCCAAAAAGCACCTTATGTCACGACAAAGCGGTGAGTCTTGATCGTCTCGCCTAGACATTTCTGAAAAGCACAATTAAGCCAAAAACGGACACCAGACGCAAAAATTACGACAAAAATGACCAAAACCGACAAAAAAGGGCACTAGTAGAAATAAAAAATTTGGGATTTTTTATTTAATTTTACTCCCCCTCTTTTTTTTCTTTCCCAACACTTTTTTCGATATTTTTTTGACGAATATTTTTTTCTCTTCGAACTCTAACTTTTATTTTTTTGTTCGAATTTTCTTTTTTTTAAAAAAAAATTCGTCCTTGTTTTTTTAAATAATTACTAAATTGTTTGGTAATTCAATCAATCAAGAAGGAAATAATATGGCCACCAAGGAAGGAAGGTATGAATAAGGTATAAGGTAGAAGGAAAGAGAAAATGGGAGATTTGAATTAATCTAATTTGGTAAGAAAGATAATTCAAATCTTGACTAACAAGAAAACCCTAACCCCAAGATTTTTGACTCTAACTGGAAGAAGACACGAAAAAAATACGAATCACAAAAGACAAGAAACAAGGACAAGAACAAGACTCTATTTTTTTTTTGAGACACAAAGACACGAAAGAAAAGAAATAACAAAATTGAAAGACAAGGAAGAGGAGAGACACGACCTGGATATTGATACCAAAATGATACGATTCTCGTCAGGAAGGTTTAGATTACAGCCCAGGAACTCAGCCAAACGATCTCAAACACGACGCGGAAGCAAACTGAACACTGAAGATGGAAGGATCCAACACCTTTGGATTCGAAAACCCTCAAGTATCGTAGTCCAGAATAAATTCTCTTACGACCCAAGAAGCGAATTGACCCAACAACGAAGGATATATGTGAAGGCACCACCATTAGATATGACTGTCCAATTGATTAGTCGAAATCGAAATCCCAAGGATGAATAGGAAATTCAAAATTTTGAGCTTTCAGAATTGAAGGAGAAAACCTCACAAATTTTATTA